>VWZO01005721.1:465853-620818 GCA_013396975.1 Bucco capensis | reverse complement strand
TGCGGCTCGGTACCATGGAGATCTGGAGCAGCCCAGCAGCCTACGAGGAGCTGAACGGCAGCGCGGAGAGGGGCGGCAGCGCTGACCCCATCGCCCGGGAGCTGGAGGAAGGTGAGGGGGGTCCCATCCTGCTCGGGCCCGGGGGCGGGAAGGCGGCTGCGGGCTATGGGATGCGCAGAGTCTGGCCTGCGGAGGGGAGGTCTCTTCTGTGCAGGGGACAGACCCCAACCCTCTCCGGACCAGCCCCAGCTCGCCTCTCAGTGCTCTGTCCCAGGGGAGCTGCTACCTGGTCCCTTGGGGACTCTCAGGGCCACCCTGACCTCGGGGAGGGTTGTCCCTGCTCCGGTGGCACTGGTGGGGAGCAGGGATGGGCTGAGGGGGTCTGCATGTGCCCCTGGGGATGAGCTCTGCCCTCCCGTGGGGTGCTGCTCCCTGTGTTGTGCTGCTCTCAGCATCGTGCTGGATCAGGCCCGTGGATGGGCTCGGTGTTTACATGTTTGCCAGCACTGCAAGCCCCCAGAGCCTCCCAGGGCCTGCTACTCACTCCAACTGCACCGATGCTCATGCTCTAATTATTTCCAATTAACGGCTGAAGGGCCTGAGAGGTCCTGTGGGGAACTCCTGCAGGGAGCAGACTGGGGCCTGGGGAGGGGGCTGGGGCTCGGCTCAGACCCTCTCCCTGGGGCTGTGCCCACTGAGATGTGTGGGTGCAGCAGCCAGGGGAGCAGGGGCTGGCTGGGGGCACTGCCATGCCAACGTGCCCAGCATTACACAAGCCCAGCTGGGGCTCTAATGGGATTTATGTGGCTGAGCTTCTCCCATTAACCCACTTTGTCTGCCTGCCTGGGGTCAAGGCCTTGAGCTCAGCCAGTGCTCCTCTGCCAGGGGAAACTGAGGCACGAGCCCTTGGGGCAGTGGAGGGGAGCATCAGGAACAGCTGAGGGGTGCAGGCAGGACCCAAGGCTTCCTCCTCACTGTGGGCTCCCTCCCACCCTGGGGTTCCAGTGCTGCCATCTGGGTGTGTGCCCAGCCTGGCAGCTTCTGCAGGCACAGTTGGCAGCATTGGTGCCAGGGGGACAGACAGGCCTGTCCTCACCCCACCTGTGCCAGCCAGAGACCCAGGCAGGGGCAGGGCAGGAGGCAGGGCCCAGGCTGATGCTGTAGTGTCCTGTGGTGCTGCTGTTGGCAAACATCTGCCTGTGACTGAGGAACCTTCCTGCAGCTACCTCTGCCCTGCTGCTCGCAGCACAGCTCCCTGCTGCAGCTGGAGGGGCTCTGGGCTGGGTGTGGGGGGCAGCATCCCCTGAGGATGAGCTCAGACAGCATCTCCAGAGAGAAAGTAGGACAGGGCTCTCTTCTCGGGGGGAGGGGGCTGGGGACAGATTGGAGGGGACGCTGCCAGCACGGCAGGGTGCCACCCACCACTGTTTATGCTGGAGCTCCAGCCTGCTTTGGGCTGGAGATGTCACCTCTGATCCCATCTCTGCTGCCTGCCTTTCCCCATCTCTCCTTCCTGTGCATGGGACAGGCACCATGGCCAGGCTAGGGGGGTGGGAGCAGTGAGGGGGCTCAGCATCTCTCCTGCCCCCCCAAGATGTGGGCAGGGTTGGGGGCTGAGGTGGGAGCACCCTGTTTCCTGCGATGCTGTCAAGGCTCTGAGCATCCCTGCCCAGCTCTGGTGCTGCCAAGCAGACAAAAAGTCCTTTTTTGGTGAGCAGCATGGAGCAGCTTTGTGCCACCTGCAGCAGCCACTTCCCACTCCCTGCACTGTGCCATGGAAAGCAGTGACATGGGGCAGGAGGCAGTGAGGGGATGGTGCTGAGCCCCCAGACCCGTGCTCCTGCAGGGTGGGGGTTCAGCCTTTACCCTTCTCCCCCAGTGCTGTGTGCTGAGAGGGTGGTCAGGATCACAAAGACCTACCACGACATCGATGCTGTCACCAACCTGCTGGATGAGGTATGCTGGTGCCTACTGCACACAAGGCCTTGGGCTGGTGGCACCCTGGGGCTGGGGTAGGGAGCTCAGAGCAGGGGCCAGGCCCTGGCTGACACACAGCTGCCCCTTGCAGAAGGAGAGGGACCTGGAGCTGGCAGCACGCATCGGGCAGTCCCTGCTGAAGCAGAACCGCAGCTTGAGCGAGCGCAATGAGCTCCTGGAGGAGCAGCTGGAGCTGGCCAAGGAGGAGGTGAGAGCCCTGCTGGGCACAGGCTCCTGGCCTTGGCCTGGGGAGCACGGGTGGCTGGCAGCTGAGCCACGGTGTCCTCTCCTGTTGCAGATTGCACAGCTGCGCCACGAGGTCTCCATGAGGGATGATCTGCTCCACTTCTACACCACCACGACAGAGGAGAGCGAGCCCACCTCCACCACCCCCACCCCGTGAGTTGGGGGGGGTCCCCTGTCCCACCTCTCACCCAGAGCAGGGCTGCTCCTGGGGGCTGGGCAGAGCTGTCACTGTCCCTGGGGTGGCACTAGGGCTGCCACTCCCTTCCCTCCCATGGCAGCTGTGGATCCAGCCCCACAGACTGGGTCACCTGCAGTGGGCAGCCCCATCCTGCCCACACTGCAGGTGCTCAGCACCCTCCCTGCTGTCTCCAGGCTGTGCAGGCATGAGTCCTCCCCGTCCCTGCAGCAGTACTTCCAGTATGACACCTTGCAGCAGAAGCTCAAGTGCCTGGAGGAGGAGAACCAGAAGCTCCGCACAGAGGTGAGCAGAGCTGCCTGCTGGCATCCTCCTCTCTGTGCCCACCCTGCACTGCTGGGGGGGTCTCAGCTGGCCCCCAGGGAGGCTGGAGCTCCTGCCCACCCTGCTCAGCCCTCCAATCCTCTCCCCAGGCCACCAACATTGCAACCAAGACCTCTCAGTACGAGGACCAGGAGCAGCAGCTGATGATCGACTGCGTGGAGCAGTTCTGTGCGTGGGGCTGGGCTCGGGGGGAGGGGGCAGCTCCTTGCCAGGCTTGGGCTGGGGGAGGTCACTGCATGGGCTGGGCCTGGGGGGGGCCATGCTCTGCTGGTGATGGGCCCCATGCCTTCCCCAGCTGAAGCGAGCCAGCAGGTGGTTTACCTGTCGGAGGAGCTGGCCCGCAAGGCAGAGGACACAGCACGGCAGCAGGAGGAGATCAGCCAGCTCCTGGCACAAGTGGTGGAGCTGCAGCAGAAATGCCGCACGGTGAGCTTCTCCCATCCCTGCTGGGGAGGGTCTGGGGGGGCCTAGGGCACAGCCCCTGACCTGCCCTCTCCTGCCCACAGTATGGCTCCGAGGTGGAGGAGCTCCAGCAGCATCTGGCCGCGGCCAAGGAGGTGCAGCAGCAGCTCCGGATGGAGGTGAGCCCGAGGAGGGAGCTGGCTGCGGGAGGAGGTGCCAGGGCTGTGCCTGAGCTGTGCCTGTGCCCACAGCTGCGGGACCTGCAGGAGAAGTATGCCGAGTGTGGTGGGATGCTGCAGGAGGCCCAGGAGGAGGTGAAGAGCCTGCGCAGCCGCAGCCTGCCCAACAGCACTGTCAGCCGCTACGGCAGCGCCAGCATCCTGCCCCTGGTGAGCCGGGCAGCGGCGGGGAGGGGCCGGGGGGGCTCTGCCCTGCCCTCTGCTGACACTGTGCCCTGTGTCCCCAGGACTCCTTGGCAGCTGAGATCAAAGGGACAATGAGGAAGAGGGCAGATAGCTCGTCCTCGGACTACAGGTGAGTGCTGCTGGCAGTGGCTCATGCTGAGCCAGGCCAGGACATCTCTGGGGGGGCTGGCTGCACAGTCCATCCCTGCCTGCTTCCTGCCTGCAGGAGCTACCTGCGAGTCTTCGAGACGGTGAAGGCAGTGAACCAAGCTGCCAGAGCCAGGTCTGGCTCTGAGTCTCCCCAGAACACACCAGGCTCCAAGCAGCTGTCGGCAGCTCCCTCCGAGGGGCCCAGCACCCCCCCCAGCAGCTGCTCCGGCTCGGAGGGAGCCCAGTGAGTGCCACAGAGGGGACTGGGACAGGGTGGAACAGAGCTTGGGCTGTCGGAGAGGTGCTGATCACATCAGAGCACCAACCGGTGCCTGAAGGCTGGGGCAGGGTGGCCCCAGCATCCTGACGCTGTCACCTTGGCAGGGCTGTGGGGGCTGCAGAGGGGTCCCGGGCAGCCCCGGGCAGGCAGGACCTGGAGGCTGCGCTGCAGAGGCTGTCGGTGAGGCAGCAGAGCCATGGCTCCGAGGAGAGCTCCTTCTTCGAGGCGGAGCGGGAGCGCAAGCTCTGGCGGCTGAGGGATGGGGAGAGCTCCAGCGGCTTCCTCACGCCCAACGAGAGCATCATCTCCACCGGCACCAACTGCTCGGCAGGCTCGGAGCTCACTGCTGGCTCCTCCTTCTCCCTCGGCTCCCTCACCTACCTGCCGGACAAGCTGCAGATCGTGAAGCCCCTGGAAGGTGAGGGGGGAGGAGGAGCTGCCTGCTGCGCAGAGCTGGAGGTGCGGGGAGGGTCCCACAGGCCCAGCTGAGTGCCCCTGTCCCCTCCCCAGGCTCTGTGACACTGCACCACTGGCAGCAGCTGGCACGGCCCAACCTGGGGGGCATCCTGGTGCCCCGGCCTGGGGTGCTCACCAAAGACTTCAGACAGCTGGACATTGACCTGGAGGAGGTCTACAGCCTCAACGACCTGGAGGAGGACGATGTGGAGGCCAGCTCCTTCCAGCTGCTCCCTACCTCAACACCCACCAAAGCCAAGGGGCACCCCGGGGGTGAGCGTGGGGCCAGGGGATGGAGGAGACATCACCCCCAGGAGACCCCTGCCCTCCTGTCCCGTCTTCCCCTCACTCCCTCTTGCAACAGCCTGTCCCTGCCACCCATGCATCCCCCCGGGGCTGCTCTGCTGTTCTCCTGCAGCTGCCCTGGCAGGCTGAGCCCTTGGTGTCACAGCAGAGTGCAGCCTGGGCCAGCTCTGGGACAAACAGCAGCTCCTTTTCCTGCTTGTGCTGGCAGCTCCCTCCTCTTAGCAAGCCCCAGACCCAAATGCTGCTGATGTGTCCCAGGCATGCAGTTTCCTGCTGGCAGCTCCCAGCCCTGCCCTGGCTCTCCTGCCTGCCCAGGGCTGCTCTCTGCCTGCATGTGCTCCCCCTCCCCATTAACCTGCTGTCTCCTGTCCCTTCCAGTGTTCCTCTCTGTTAACAACCTCCCCCAGACCCCGTCTACCTTCACCATCACCACCTGCCACATCCTCCACCCCACCACTGATGTCACCAGGGTGACAGCCAGGTAAGGCGCGTGGAGCCCCCCCACCGCCTGCCCCCAGCTCTGCCCCAGCCCACACCTTGCTCTCTGCACCTCCAGCAAGCAGCAGGCCAGGGGACAGCTGCAGCCCCTGGTGCTCTGAGGGATGCCTGGAGTGTCCCCAAATCGTGCACCCCTCTTGGGGCTAGGAGCAGCCCCTGGCTGGAAGAGAACCTTCCTGGGGAGCAGCTCCCTGGGAGGGAGCGCTGTTAGCTTCCCAGCACGGGCAAGCGTTGCCTGCTTTCTTCCTCCATGCACTTGTGGATTAACCAGGACCTTCCCTAGGCTGCAGGACCCAGGACTGGGCTGCTCCTTAAGTAATGAGCACTGTTGCTTAGCCCTAATGAGCTCCTGCAAGGCTTGTTGGGGACTGCTGTGAGCTGGAGTTCACTCTGCACTCTTACACAAATCCCTGCATGGCTGGAAAATGCTTGGGGAGCAGCAACTCTGTGCCAGGCTCTCCTGGGTGCCTGGGAGCTGTGGGGACAGAGCTGCAGCCCCCAGAGCTGTGCCAGGAGCACAGGGCTGGCCCACAGCCTGAGGCTCCTCAGGTGGATGAGCATGGAGGAAGGAGGAAAGGGAGCTCTGCTCTGCCTGGGGACCCCATGCAGCAGCCTCCCCTGGGCCAGAGCCCCCCCACTGACCCCACTTCTGCTCTCTCTTCTCCTCCAGTCTCTCTAACACCGTCGTGCCTTCTTGTGGGCCCTTTGAGGGGCTGAGCCTTGGCAGCCCCTGGCCAGAGTCCTCTTCCCCTGTGCTGGCTCCTGGACCCCCGAGCACCCCCCTGGGACTCCTCAGGCTCTTGCTGGTGCAGGGCATCTCTGCCTCAGTGCCAGGGACTGGGTCACACTGGCCACCCCTGCTCCCCTGCCAGCCCTCTCCTGACCCCAGGCAGCAGGACCAAGCTCAGCCCAGGAGCAACATCTTCAGCTTGAACCTGGTGGAGAAGCTGCAGCGCCTGGGGCTGGACAAGGTGGTGGCCAGGGGGGAGAGGTCCTACAGCCCAGGGAAGGGCAAGGGAGCACCAACGTGATGCTGCTGTGGAGCCAAGGACAAGATGCATCCTCTTCATCAGCTGACCATGGGCAAATGAAGACAGGAGAAGCCTTCAGCCTCAGCTCCTGGTGCTGCTGCAGGACCTGGCAGAACCTAGCACTGGCTCAGGGGCTTTGCCCTGGCTGGAAGGACACAACCCTGGGAGGCTGTTGGCCTCCAGCATGATGCTCCCAGGGTGATGCTTTGGCAGGTGTGTCCTGTGCAGGGACCTGCATAGGGTGATGCTTGGGGCTCTGGGGAGCCTGTGTCCTGCTGCAGGGCTATGGCCCCTTCCCAGGAGCTGGCTGCTGGCAGTCAAAGCTGTTCCTGCTCCTGCTGAGCCTGAGGAGCAAGGGCAGCTCAGCCCCTGGGCTCCTGGCCAGTGTCTGGGCTGACTTAAATAGGGAGTGATGGTTCCAAAACCTTTCCTGCCCTCTGAGTAGCAGTAGTGGCAGTACCTAGGGCTTGGGGGGTGCCTGGGGAAGTTGTTCCTTGGGGTGTAGCTGTTGTTCCTTTGACTGTCTCCCTCACCCCAGCCCCTACCCTGCCTCCTGTCGAATAAATGTGACTAAATGAAAACACAGAGCAGCTCCTGTGTGCCCTGTCTGCCTCCCCATGCCGTGCCTGGCACTGCTGGCTCTCTGCCCTGAGCTTCCTGCTGGGGCTGGGGACAAATCCCACCTGCCTGCTCCTGTTCCCAGCTCTTCCCAGCAAAGACACGAGCAGTAGTGGCCTTAGTGCCAAAGCTTTATTGCAGGGAGGCATGCACTGAGCGTGCTGGTGCTCAGCACGTGCTCAGCCCCAGCTCAGCAGCTACACAGCATCCCCCGAGTCCTCTGTGCTGCGGCGGCCAAAGTCCATCCAGTCAGGGTAGTAGTGGTCGTGCAGAGCCTCCATCCCCTTGTCCCCAGGGACACTCAGCTCTGCTGGGGCAAGGGCAGGAGGTTAGAGCTGCCCCAGGCTGGGGCTGGCATGGGGAGAGGGGCAAGACTATGCCACAAGGAGCCCCCCGAGGGCTGCCCACCCTGTGCCTCCCAGTACCTGTGAAGAAGTGAGGCAGGAACTGGGAGATGAGATGCTTCTGCTCCTGGGACAGGGCCTGGGGCCAGTCCCTGCGGACCAGGCTGGCAGGAAGCTGCCGAGCATCCCCTGCAGCTCCTGGCACTGCTGCAGCAGCACGGCACAGGCAGGAGGGCACTGCAACGCTGAGGAGCAGCCCGAGGCACACCTGCACCTTCATGGCTGGGGGACAGGCGAGAGAGCAGGGTCTGGGCACCAAAGCAGGACATGTGCTCAGCTTGTGCCTGGGGTGGTCTGTGCAGGGAGCAGGTGCTCATCCCCAGGGCATGGCCAGCTCACAAGTCCCCTCTGTCCCTCCTAGCAGGTCCCCAAGTCCTCTCCATCCCTCTAGTCCCCATCCCTCGCTCCTGGCTGGTTCCCAGCTCCCCTCTAGCTCATTCCCACAGCCCTGCTGGACTCACCTAGCAGACAAAAAGTCCTTGGGTGGCTCTGGGCTTGCTGGGTGGCTCTGGGGCTCACTGGGAAGCTCTGGAGCTCACTGGGTGCTTCAGTCCCAGGCAGCCCCAGCTCAGTCCCACTTTTAAAGGCAGTGCCACAGGTGACCCATCCCGGGGGTGGCTCCCCACCCACCCAGAGCAAGAGACAGCTGGCCATGCCTGTACAGAAATCCATACTTTATCTATCCATATCCAGCTGTCTGCGTGGTGTACGTGACACAGGCACACGTATGGATTAAAGCACACACACCTGGGGCTCAGTGTGTGCACACACACAGCTAGGGCATGGATAGGAATACACACACACACAGCTGTAGAGCTACACCTGGGGACATATACATGTACACACACACAGACACACGCAGAGAGCCTGACACGTGCAGAGGTGCAGCTATGAGCACACAGACATAGATACAGGTGCAGCTTAGAGTGGGAAGGGACCTTCAGAGGTCACCCAGGCCAACCCCTGGCTGCTGCAAGCAGGGACAACTAGGACTAGGTGTCTGATTTAAATTGATAGATGAGAGAGAGCTAGAGAGAACTAGCTAGCTAGATAGAGGTCTGTATACAGAGAGATAGCTAGGGAGATAGAGGTATCTATACTAAGTTATGTGTATATATCCATAGAGAGAGAGAGATGGGATAGAGCTCTATACATGGATATCTCCACATATGGATATATATCTATATATGGATATCTCCATATAAGGATATCTCTAGATATGGGTATCTCCATATATGGATATCTCTAGATCCAGACCTGGCTAAACATGCACACACAGCTACAGGGAGTTGTCTACATCTATAGCTATGTTCCTATATAGACACACATGGATGGATGGATGGAAGGATGGAAGGATGGATGGAAGGATGGAAGGACGGATGCTTTGGCAGGTGCTGGTGGATCCAAAAGGGCTCTGCTCAGTGCCTCTGTGTGCTGCCAGGCCCAGCCTCACCTTGCTGCTGCTCCCAGCCTGCCCAGTGCCCCCAGCAACCTCCCCAGCCTTCCCTTTCCCTATCGACATCCACCCTCACCTCCTGTTTGCAGAGCTCCTTTGTCTCCCTCCTTCAGTGTCACCCCTGGGGACATGCTGGGGGTGCTGCCAGCCTGTGGCCCTCCCCTGTGCCCAGGAGCTGTCGATGCTCCTCAAACAAGCCCAAACTAATGAGCTTTGGATGGCAGGAAGATGCCTGTGCTCCTCCCCTCCCGCGGCCGCAGCATCGATCTCTGGCTCCAGGGAGCCTCTCTGGCCAGGAACAAACAAATTGTTCTGCAATTTCGACCTTTTAATGGCTCCATCTGGGCCAAATGAGCCATCAGGGCCATGGGGACACTGTGACCACTTCCTTCCTCCAGTGCCATGGGCCATCCCCTGACGTAGGTTTGCAGCCTGGTCCCTTCTCCCAGCCCTGGCTGAGGAAAGGTCAAGCTCAGAGCATCCCTTGGCTCTGTCCCAGGAGGCCTGGACCTCCTGGACCATGCTGGTGCCTCCCTCTGTGTCTGGGGGGCTGGAAAAACCTGGCAAAGCCCCACAGGGAGAAAGGCTGTGGGCTCAGGAAGGCTGATGGGCTCAGAAAGGCTCTGGTGCAGGTGAGGGAGGCTGAATTTCTGGAGCAGCAGCAGATGGAGTTTGTGCAGCTACACACACCCCAGAGAGGGCAGCAGCCTCAGCACTGCCTGCACCTGCTCCCCGAGGAGCAGGCAGGGCTTGAGCTCTCTGCTCACCTCCCTGAGCCAGGGAGCAGAAGGAACAGCAGCCAGAGTGCTCCCTGCACTGCTCAGGGCACATCCCTGGGGATGTGCTGCTCCCAGCAGCACTCAGGCACTGTCACTGCTCCCAGGGCCCTTCAGCTCCAGACAGCAACTGAATGCACCCAGCACATGCTTTTGAAAACCCATTTTTATTTAAATAAGACTTTAAATACATTACATAAAGCATCAGAAACAAACCCAAAACTCTGTTACTTGCCAGGCCCTCAGGCAGTTGCTAGTCACACATCAGCTCTATCTCCAATGCCCCTGCTCCCTTGTCACAAGTTTAACCCCAGGCCATGGTTCCTTGCCCCTACCCCAGGGTCTGGTGGCTCACAGGCTACCAGCATCCAGCCTCCAGCTCACTCTTCACCACTCCTTTTGCTCCCAGCCAAGCTTCCCCAAACCCCTGTGCCAGCAAGAGCCAACACCACGGTGCCATCTCCCTGTGCCATGGCCCAGCTGGTGCTGGGAATCAGTGTCCACCAGGATGGAAGAGCAGCTGGAGCCACGAGTGATGGAACATCTGGTTACTCTTGGCTTCAGGCTGAACCATGCCCAGGGCCTAATTTAGCTGTTAAATGAGGGACAGCAAGACGAAGATAGCATGGGCTCTTGTCTGTTTATTACATCACTGAATTACACTAGTCCAGACTCAACCGTGGACCCAAAAGTTGTTACATTACACAAACTGGCTGGTTTTAAACTTATGACAAGGGACAGGTGGGAAGTTCATGATAAGGAAATCTTCTTGCATAAAGCTTCAGTGAGCCACAGGCACTTAAAACCCATGGACTTTCAGCTGGTCGTCTTTAGCCAGTCCAATCTGCAAGAAAGAAAAGGCACCTTACAGCACACTGAGGCTCCTGCACACATCCACACCCTGTGTGTGCTGCAGAGGCTGTAGGAACATCAGATCCTGCTCCCCTCTCAAGTATGGAATGAGGAGCAGGCTGCAACTGCAAAGCCCTCAGGGTGATGTTTGCCTCAAGCAAGAATTTCAGGAAGAACAGAAAGAGCTTCCTCCACCAGGCTGCTCTTCTGTGGCTAAGGAGATCAGAAGCTATGTAGTTATTAACATGGAGCCTGGTGTTGAGTGTTCAGCTGGCACAGGCAGCAGGCCCAAGGCCCCTTACCTCCACGAGGAACTGGCATATGTTCTTGCGCTGGTCACCCTGCAGCTGAATCACTTCTCCATACTCGGGGTGTTCAATCACAGTACCATTGCAGGCAAATTTCTGCAGCAGAGAGGAAAGTCTCCTCAGCACAGCACAGATCACAAACACAGCTCCCAGATGCTGCTGCCACCCCTGGAACCACCACCACCACCCACATAGGATGGAGCCATGGTCCAGCTCGGGGAGGTGCTCCTGGGGCAGCCTTGGTTCCACCAGCAGGAGCTGTGGCCTAGCTCGGGGTGGGGTGGCTCCAGCCCAGCACCTACCTTTTTGAAGGCCTTCACCAGTTTCTTTTTATCGTAGTCATCCGCGATGCCCTGGACTGTGGTGAGGGTCTTCCTGCCGTTCCGCTGCTGGATCCTTATATGGATGTAGTCCTCAGTGCCGGCAGGGAGCAGGTCATCACCCTTACTTGCATCAGCAAAGGGGTCTGCGGAGAGCACCCGTCAGACCCCTGCCCACCGCGCTCCCCATTGGCCAGCGCGCCCGTCCGTCAGGCGCAAGACCCGCCCCCGCCCCCCCGCGGCTGACGCAACCGGACCCTGCAATAGCAACTGCGCCACGGGGCGGGGCCGCGCCAGGGCGGGGCACACAGGCCGCTCCCCCCGCGCCCAGCCCCGGCCCCGGCCCGCCGCCGCCACACAAAGGGCCTCACCGAAGGGTTGGAGGTTCTGGATAGCGGACATACGATACGCTTCCCTTCCCTCTGCGGAGGCGGCGGCGGCGGAGCGGCGGGAGGAGGAGGCAGCGACGGTTCGCGGGGCTCCGGGCGGAGGATGCTGTCGCGGCTGTGGCTGGAGACGTTGTCAGGGGGGCGGGACTGGCGGCGCCCGCTTATATACCGCCTCTGTGTGACGTCAACACGCACTGGAAGCGAGGGCGGCGATTGGCCACCGAGAGGATACGTCACGGCCTACGGGCTAGCGCGGCCGCGCCCTGGCGGTGTGAGAGGCACCGGGCGCACGCGCGGAGGAGGCCCCGGGAGGGGTGGGAATGGCGCAGGCGCTCTTCGTTGAACGTCTGCTCCGGGCCTGGGCCGCACCGTCACTGGGCTGCGGGAGGTTTGGGGAGGTCGTGCTAGCACCGGCACCGCTGCACACAGTCATTCCCACAGGCCTCGATCACCCATCGCAGCTCTGCGGTCACCCCCGCAGCCTGCCCGCTCACCCCCGCAGCCTCCCTGGGCCTCTCTTGCCCCTTGCCGGTCACCCCTCTCTGGCCAGGCCTCGCCCGCCGGGCCCTGCAGTGGGGCAGGCTGGCTGTGCTGCAGGGCCCAGCTCCCAGCCCATGTGCAGATGCTCCCAGGTCTGCTCCTTGCCTCCAAGCCCATGCATGGACACGAGACTGAACGTGCTCCAAAATCAGACACATTTCATGCTGCTTCTGAGCCCTGCTTTGGGAGCCAGGAGCCTGCGTCTGGGTGTTCAGGATCAGCTGCTAAAGAAAGACAATTTATCACTTCCCTGGTGCCTGCTGTGGGGCTGAAAGCTCCCTCACCAAGTGACAGACTTTCCCAGCACTGGCACAGCTCAAGGCAGAGTGAGGACTGCTGGCAGATGAGCACCACACAAAATCCCAGAGATGTGTGAAGTGTTCTAAAAATACCCCAAAACCCCACCTAGGAAGAACAGTAAATCTCCCTACACAGTGGGGTTAAAAGCCCCTGAGATCCAGACAAGCAGAGCCTCCTCCAGGAGCTGGTTAGAGCTGCACAGGGAGCCATGGCTCTGTTGCATGGCATCTCTTGGGCTGAGGATGCCTTATCTCAGAGCTTATCAGCTCCTTGTAGCTCTCTCCTGCCCTGCTCTGGGAGCCAGCTCTGACATCCTGACAGGTGACTGGCATCTGCAGCCATCCCTGGGGCAGAGCTTGCATCATTCTTGGGGAGTTCTTTAAGAGAAAGGCAAATGGTTTCTCGTGCACTAGGCAGGAGGAAGAATGGGTGCTGCTGTATTTCAGTGTCTCTCTGGTGTTTCTAAGGCATCTGCCACTTTTGGATGTCCATCTGTGACAGATCAGCTGGAGAACTGCCTCCAAGTGCCATCAGAATGTGGATTTGCTCCACGACCATCCCGAGGAAGCAGATGGCTCTTCTCTCTCCTCTTTCTCTGATCAGATTTGCCTTCTCTCCCACAAAAGGAACCATCTCCAGCCTCTGTGTGCTGGGGAATGCAGGCAGCAGGGCAGCAATCAGAGCTCTACACTGCATCTTCCTGCTGGAGGGCTTTCAAAGCCCTCACTGCAGCAAAGGGATGCCAGGCTCCAGCAGAGTCGTTGGCACCTCCTGCCCAGTGCCTGCTGCTGGGCAAACTGGAGGTGTGCTCCGGGAGATGTTTCTGCCGAGCTCCCACGAGGTGGCAATGCTGATCTCCACTGCAGGAGCAGCTCAGCGCCTGCTCCGAGCCCTGCAGGCTGAGCCCTGGCTCTGGGCAGTCCTGCTGCTCTCTGCTCGAGGAGCAGACAGGCTCTGGAGCAGCCTGTGTCCCGTTCCCCAGGGGAAGGCATGGCTCTGCACTCCTGCTTGGGGCTGGGGAGGGCTCTGGAAAGCTCTTGTACCCAGAGGGAAGTGAGTGAGCAGCCCTGTGCTTCTGCAGCTCTGTCCCTTTGGATCCTGCAAGGCCACCTCACCCTGAGCTCTGAGATGCCCTTGGTGCCTCCAACACCCCTGGGAAGTGTGGCAGGAAGGAAGGAATCATCCCAGCACTTCCCTTTGCTGCTTTTGTAGCTCAGCAATGCCTCTGGGCTGGGACATTCCTAGAAACCAGCTTTTCTCCTCCAACATCCTTCCTGTGCAGAGCTGGAGTCAGGATGAGCTGGATTTGGGGTGCACAGGATTGGATCTCCTTAAGCAGGGAGGGCAGCACTGGCAGATGTTTGGTGCTCAAGCTGCTCCTGGAAGGAGCTGAGGCATGGCCAGGCTGAGCCTGGCTGCCACGGGGCCAGAGGCAGCCCAGGCACTTCCAGACTATTTGCTCAAGTACCACATTCCCTTTCCTTCCAGAGCTATTCCTGGCAATTCACATCCCAAAGTTTGCCAGCCCTGGAGGAAGTGAACAGGTCTCTGCCCACCTGAGGTCAGGGCTGTGGCCTGCAGGATGCTCCCTGGGACCCCCTGGATGCTCCTGGGATGGAGGCACAGACATTCCAAGGAGGGTTTCAGACACATCCTCCTCCTCCTCCTCCTCCTCTGTGTCCTAGCACAGCCTCTGGCCCAGCAAAGGCCACATCCTGATTGCTGTCTAAGCCAGTGAGCCCTGGTCACCAGTTTGGCTCCTGGTGCATTACAGTTGCTGCTTTCCAGTGGTGTTTCTTCACCCTCCATGCCACTGCTCAGCCTCTGCCTTGGCCAGCCCTGCCTGTGACACCTGTGCTCTCCACGAGGTGCCAGGAGAGCTCTAAGCACCAGGAGCCAGCCCAGCCCAGCTGCTGGGGCTGGGGAGCAGGCAGCAGGCTGGCTCAGAGCCTGGCTCAGCCTCTCCCTGCCTGCACTTGTGCACAAGCAGTGGCAGCAATGCACCTTCCCTGGGCTGGGAACATGCCCATGGCTGGGCTTGAGCTCCAGGCTTGGGCCCAGCCCCTGTGTCCCATTGCAGAGATGCTGGGGGTGGTCCCAGGGGGGCTCACAGAACCTTTCGAGGTGCCTCATGAAATGATGACTGTGAAAGAAGCAGAGCAGTGCCAGCAGCAGGCACAGCCAGTGCTAGGCTGCCTCAGAGCCTTGGGAAGGATTGCTCCTGCTGGCAGCTCCCTGGCAGCCCCAGCACAGCCTCCCTGCACACACACTCAGGCAGAAGTGCTCTGGCCAGGCTCCTGCTGCCCTCCTGCAGCTCATCACACCTGGGCTCTGCTGCTCCGGGTGCCATGGGCAAAGGTGCTGAGCTCAGCTTTGCACCTTCCCCTCAGTGTGCTGCAGCTGCAGGGCTGGCCAGGCTGCCAGAGGAGCAGCCTGGGACACAGGAGCCCTGCTGGGGACACAACTGCTCCTGCTGCTCCTGCCCTGGGTGGCTCTGGTCCTGCCTCCCTGCTTTCCACTGGGCAGGAGCTGTGTGGCCTCTCTGCCCTCTCCCCTCTGGCTGAGCTGGGAGCTCTCCAGGCTTTGGGCCATGGAGAGAGCCTGGGAAAGCTTTGCTGGAGGTGCTGTGGGTCAGGCAGGACCCTGCTGAGCTGAGCTCTTGTGGTGTGCAAGCTCACAAGGCACTGCTGGTGTCTGGGGACAGAAAATGGCTCAGTCTGGGCCCTTTCCTGCCCTGCTGGCTGCTCAGGTAGGGAGATATCCTGGAGGCACTGGGAAGAGCAAGGAGACCTCTCCTCACCATGGCTCTGTGCTGCTGCCCTGGCACTGGAGGGGTCCAAGCAGAGTCCCTGTAGGGCATGGCAAGCTCCCCATGTATCCAAGGGCTCCAAGGCCCCTAAGAGGAGCAGACTCAGTCCTCCCACCTCTGCCTGCTCTGCACTGCCCTGTGCCTCTCAGCCCAGCCTGGGGGTTACTGTCCTGCTGCTGCCAAGGCAGGAAGCAGCCCTGCTGTGCCAGCATCTCAGGCATCGTCCCCTGCCTGCTGGGCCAGGGACAGGCACTGGGCTGAGTGCACCTCCTGCAGAGCCAGGGCTAAAGGGACAGGACATTGGGAGAGGGAATGGTGAACACAAGGCAGAGCCTGAGTGTCTGCACTCTGCTGACTTGAGCAGAGAGCAGGGGCAAGTCAGACCACAGCCCTTGGTCAGCATCTGCCTTGCTCCAGTTCCTATTTCACTTAGCAGGCAAAACCTGTGAGGGGAATGAGCACATCCCAGCTCCAGCCCATCCCCTGGCCCCGGGCAGGCACACTCATCCCTGCCTACACACACCAGCTCCCCGAGGGCCAAACACTCCTTCTGCATGGCTGCCAGAGCCCAGCCCTGGCCACAGTCCCAGCACAACACCCAGACATGCAGAGTTTGCCTCTTGCAACACACTTGGCCCCAGCCCTGGGCTGGGAGCTGGCAGCAGGGCAAGCTGGGCTCCTGCTGCTCTGGCTGCCAAAGGCCAGGGCCCAGCAGGGACAGGCTGACAGGGGAAGGGGAGCTCATGGAGAGCACAACTGGGGTGGCAGAGGGAGACTTGTGGGGTCCCAGAGCCTGGAGTGCCTGAGGTGGCTGCAGAGCCCAGAGCCACAGCTCCTGTTTGCTGCTCACACTGGCCAGGGCTCTCCTGGCAGCCCAGCAGCAGTGTGTTTAGCTCACTGCCTGCTCAGGCCCCTGCTCAGCACGTGGCAGCCTGGCAGGGGCACAGCAAAACCTTGGCAGGCTGTGCCTTGGCAGTCCAGCTGGAGAACTGCTTGGCCACAGCCCCTGGAGCTGCCCTGGAGAGCCAGGTCAAGCTGGAGCCATTGCCTTTGGCAAGCAGCAATGCTGCAGATGTGGCTGCACTTGTGCTGCCCAGGAGGCAGAGCTGGGCTGGCACAGGGCAGCAGGGGCTGCAGGACTGGGGCACAGGCAAGCCCAGGCTCTAGGTGCTGGGGCTGCTGTTGGCTCTGAGGCCATGGCACCCCAACCCTCTAGCAGGTACTCACCAGGCTGGGGCAGGATTTGGGTGAAACCCCAAGGGGTTGAGGCTGGAGGTGGAGAAGCTGCTCTGCTCCCCAGTGCCCATCACCCTCCTGCTCCAGCACAGGCTGAATGTCTCTGTGCCTTTGCTCCTCAATGAGGAGCAGCAATAAACACCTCTCACCCCTCCTGAGCCCCTTGTCCTTGCCAGAAGCCAGCACAAGCCAGAGGACAGAGGCTGCCCAGCAGCCCCCAGCCCTGTGGCAGGAGACCCTCGGGGCCAGTGGCTGATGAGGTGAACCAGATGTGTCTGTCAGGCCAGTGCTGCTTCAGCTGACATGGCCTCCCTGCCTCCTCCATCCCTGCTTCCTCCCTCCCTGCCTCCTCCCTGCCATGGCTTGCCCCCACACCCAGCTCTGGGCTGTGGTTAGCCAGGGCCTGCTGGAGCATTCCCATCTCCCACGTCACATCCCCACCCTGGCTGCTGTGCCAGCTGGGCTGTGTGTGCCAGGGTGTGCCCCCCACTCCCCACTCTGCTGCCTAATAAGGAAGCCACTCTGCTCCCTCCTGCTTGCACAACACCTTGGCCTTGGAGCTCTGCTGACACTGCCAATTCCCAGCAGTTCCCAGGAGGCCCAAGTGGCTCCTGGTCCCTCCATGCAGCTGACAGCCCCAGGACCCTGCAAAGCTGATGCCCCAGAGCCTGGCAGGGCTGGTGGTTGTGGTCCCAGTGTCCCTGTCCTAGAGTGAGGGACACAGGCAGGGAGCCATGGTCTGAGCTCAGCACAGCCTCATGTCCCTGCTGCTGCCAATGAGCCAGGGACCAGTGCTGGGCACAGAGCCTTGCTGCCATCCTGCAAGAGCTCAGTGCAGGCTGCTGCACATCACAGCAGGACAGTGATCCCACAGCATCCCAGTGATGCCACCAGGGTCACTAGAACAAGGTGGGACACACAGTGGTGGCTGGAGGAGGCTGAGGCTGGTGGCCCTGGCAAGGGCTGTGCCACAGAGCTGGCTCAGGGAAGCAGCTGCTTGTGTCTCTCCATGTCCATTGGGCCAGGGAAAGGCATGGGGGACAGGAGGGAGTCAGGTCCTGCTTTAGCAGCTGAGAGGGACAGGATGTGTCCAGCCCTGGCTGTGGGCAGGCAGAGGTGCTCTGAGCAGACACAGCCTCCCTGTCCCTCACTGCAGCCTCTGGAGAGACATCCCTAGGCAAAGAGAAGGTGAAAGGCCTGGCTGGGTACCCAGGAGACTCTAATCTCTTGGGGACACCAGAGCAAATCCCCCAGCCTCCAGTCACCATGAGCCACAGGTTGTCAGACCCCCAGGGAAGCAGAGTCTGGCCTCAGCCATGCCAGGCCCTGAGCTGCACACACAGAGAATGAAGGCACCAGCCCTCCCTGGAGCTCAGGGCAGCAAGAGAGGGGACAGAGCTGCGTCAGCACCCAGGACTAAGCTGAGATGAGGCTGACAGGAGATCCCCTCCATGCCCTGAGCCCACCAGGCTCCCTGGGCAGGGCTGTGGCTGTGCAGGTGGAAAGCTATTTCTCAGGAACTGACTGATGGTGAAAGTTGTTTCCCAGGTGTGGCCCAAGAGGAATGCAAACCCTCTGAAGTCCTCCTCTGCCCTGTAATTACTGGCAGACAAGTTTCAGCTTGGAGCTGGGCCGCCCCAGCCCCAGGTGTGGGAGGGAGAGCTGAGGTGGCACACATGTCCCCTCCTGCCCCAGGAACTCCCTGGCTGACTCCCAGGGACAGGGATGGGAGCACTCCCAGGCAGGGGCAGGCTGGCTGCACCCCTGTGGGCTCATTCTGCAGCCTGCATGTCCCACTGGAGAGCCCAAACAGCCACAGGCTGCCCTCCTGAAGGGGACAGAGCCTTCCCCACGCTGGAGCAGGCAGTGTCCCAGCCCCAGGGTCTCGAGCCAGGAGAAGGGTGCTTCCCTGGCTCTGTGGGGTGGCTCTGGCCATGCAGGACACAGCCTGGCCTGGCTCTTATCCCCAGCATCCCTTCACCCCAACCAGCTCTGCTGGCACCAGCCCCAGGACCCTGCCACTGGGATCCAACAGATGTCACAAGGCCTTGGCTCCTGGGGCTGATGGAGCCAGGCCCTCCTCAGGGAGACCTGTGCAGCTGGAGCCAGAGCAGAGCAGAGGCCACGCATGCTGGGGACATCTCCAGAGGGGAATCCCTTGGGCACAATCCCTGCACTGCTCCCACAGCCCATGGCTGGGGCTCTGCTTGCTCGTGCTGTGCAGCTGTGGGTCAGTGACAGGCCTGGGGCTGAGGGCCATTGGCTGCAGCAGCCCCCAGCTCCCATGTCCCCATGTCCCCATGGCAGTGCAGGGAGCCAGGAGGAGGCTTCCCTGCCAGCCTCTTGCTGTGCCAATGAGTCACGAGTACCCAGGGCTGGGCAAGCCCATGAGTGCACACCTCACACACTCATTCACACTCTCCTCCTCCCCTCTCCCCCCCAGGAGAGTGACCACAGCTCTAGGTGCCAGCTCTGCACCAGACCCACTGTGTGGTGGTTCTCCTGGGAGCCTGGCTCTGCCTGCACTGGGAATGGGATCCGGCACTGCCTGCCTGCTGTGGGGCTGCTGGGGCACAGGGAAGGCAGGAGCCCAGCTGGGACCAGCAGCAAGAGGTGGATGTGGTGCCAGTGTGGCTGTCCATGTCCTGCCCCTCTGCGAGGTGTGCAGTGTGCTCCTGGTGTGGGGATGCAGGCAGGGAAGGGATGCAGGCAGGGAAGGGATGCAGGCAGGGAAGGGATGCCCACCCTGGAGCACCCTCGGCACACCCTGGCAGACCTCACAGAATCATGAGTATTGGAAGAAACCTCTCAAGATCATCAAGTCCAACCATCCCTAGCACTAACAGAGCACTAAACCATGGCCCTAAGGAGAGCATCTGGACACCCCAGCACCCTCTGCACGGTCCTGAACACCCCTGCACATGGCAGTGCACCCCAGTAATCCTGTACACTGCTGCACAGCCCAGCACACAGCCCAGTGCACCTCAGCACCTCAGTGCACACTCCCTGCATCACCTGCATCCCCAGCACTCCCTGCATCCCCAGCACTCTCTGCATCCCCAGCACTCTCTGCATCCCTGCATCCCCAGCACTCCCTGCATCCCCAGCACTCCCTGCATCCCCAGCACTCCCTGCATCACCTGCATCCCCAGCACTCTCTGCATCCCCAGCACTCCCTGCATCCCCAGCACTCGCCTCTCGCTCCCTCCCCAGTCCCTTGCTGCTCTCCCGTGCTGAGGCCAGCAGAGGGCACCCGTGCGCAGCCGGAGGCCCGGGCCCGGCAGGCTCCGCCGTGCACTGCCCAGCGCGGTCCCGGTGCGGTCCTGATCCAGCTCCCCGCTGCAGCCCCACAGTCCCTGGCTCGGTGCGAAGCTCCCGCGGAGCTGGATGCACCGGTACCACCGATCCTCCCATCGCTTTACCCGGAGGATGCTCAGCCGGGCCCGGGCCCTGCACCGGGGCTTTGTCCCGCTCCGGTTGGGGCCAACCAGAGCAGCACCCAGCACCCGGAGCCAGCACAGCCCCTACAGCCCCGCATCGCCTCGGCACCCGCAGTGCTGTGGCTCTGCCCTGCAGGGAAAGGCTGAGCACAGCTCCTGGGATGAAACTGAACAGCACTAGAGCCAAAGGAGCAGCTCTAGAGCTGCAGCTCCTGCTCCCTGCTGCCTGTCAGGAGCATCAGCCACGCTCCAGGCGAGAGCTGAGCCCAGGCTGGGCCAGGCCTGGGCAGGTATTTGCCTCCTGCCAGACACCAGCTGAGCTCCAGCTTAAATTCTTCCTCTTTGAAGTTCTGCACAGAAAACCATTAGTGCTGCAGAGGTGGAGCTGTGGCCCTGAGCCAGGAGAGCTGCAGGGCACAGCAGGGATGAGCTGGCACCATGGCTCTGGAGGGGATGGGGATGCACAGGGTGAAGGGCTCTGGTCCTTAGGGGGGAAGCTGAGGATGGATGGATGGATGGATGGATGGATGGATGGATGGATGGATGGATGGGGATTTATGGCTGGGGGAGCTCTGGTAGGTGCTGTCTGTTTCAATCTTGTTGATGACTTCAGAACAGTGCCTGCCAAGGACAGATTAACAGCAGCTAGGTGATTCCAATCGGGTACAGGGACTGCTCTGGGCCATCTTCCATTCTCCTCTCCTCTCCTCGAAGTTCTCCTCCAGAGGGGACCCAGGGTCCCATCCAGGGAGAGGAGCTTGCCTGGGGAGAGCACTAGGAATGCAGAGCCCATGGGGGCTGTTCCCATGCCTTGTGTCCATCCTCCCCTGTCCCTGGAGCTGCATGCACAGAGGCCAGCACAAGCCCTGGAGGACACTCAATGGCAGGAGAAGCAGCCAGAGAGGAGTCCCTGTCACCACCAGCAGCTTTGTCACCTCCACCCAGGGCCCTTTGGTGTGTCTGGCTGCAGCCCAGAACAGGGAGCAATGAGATTCCTGCCCTTCCATCAGCAGCAATGTCCCCAGGCTGCTGGCAGTCCCTGTCCCAACCCAGTGCCAGCACCAGGAGTGTCCCCAAGCCCAGGTTCCCAGCAGTGGCCTGGAGTCACTGCAGGTGCAGAGGTGTGGGCACAGAACAAATCCAGGAGCTGCTGCCTGTTGCCTACAGTCAGCATGGGAAAGTGCCTGTGCTGCTCCTGCTGTGCCAGGGCAGAGCAGACAGGGAGGGGAGGATTTCCACACCAACAGCATGAGACATGAGGAAGTGCAAGAGCTGCTGCTCCTCTGGGAGACAGGCACTGAGAAACACAACGTGGGAAACTCCAAAGGAGCTGAAGGAATTTGTGATAGCTGGGGAGTTGGCCTCTGCTCAGACACAGCAACTGTTCTTTTGTCTGGACTAAAGCAAGCACTGCTTTGTTGTCCATCTCTGTCTTCCCTCCACCAGCCAGGACAACTCTGGTCATGCCTCTGCACACAGCTCAGACTGATCCCCAGGGACACACACGCCCTGGGGAGCAGCTTGTCTCTGGGGCTCTGGAGCAGGACATGGCTCTCTCTGCTCCATGGCTCTCCATGCTGATACTGGGCTGGGGCTGAGCTGGGCCATGTGAGCTGGGATGTCACTGAAGAGCCCTTGCAGGGTGACAGGGAGCTGAGCTGCAGCACAGATTCCCTGGGAACCACTCCTTGGCACACACTGTGGGCAGAGCAGGTCTCAGGCTGGCCCAGGGTGGCCCTGGCATCTCTGGTCTCAGCACTGGCAGCACCTGGTTTGGAGCCCACAGAAGGACACTACAGAGTCACTTCCCTTCACCTCCTTCTTCTCCAGCCCAGGAGGATGAGGCTGTGGTGCTTGCCTCTCCTGCATCCCACAGACAGGATCAAACATCAGGCAGCACCCAGCAGCTCGGGGCCAGCCCTGGCTGGTGGCCCTGAGCCTGCCCACAGGGACTTTCCATTGCACACACACCACACATCCTTTCATGGTAACAGAGCTAACTGATCTAGGAGTGCTTTTTTCCAGGTGAGGGGGGAGATGGGGACTGTCAGGACATGTCCTACAGATGATAAGGGATCTGCAGCTGAAATAGAAACAAACCAGCATATTTCACTCCACACCTTGACATATTTATTACCTATTTTGGTGTTTTGAGAAAGCCTGTGTGCAGGTAAAGCCTGTGCCTGCCATTCCTTACAGACAGGAGACATCTTCCCAGGGCTGCATCCTTCAGCCAGAGCTGGGAATTGCTGTGGAAGGCACTCAGGAGAAGGTGGCCCAGAGGGGAAACCCAGTGACTCCTAATTAGCTCTTATTCATAGCATTAAAAGCACAATTAAGTGCTATTGTCTGGGGCAAAGGCAGCAGGCTGACCCTGGCCCTTCCTCTCCACACTTGGGGAGGCACTGCCTGTCCTCTCCTGAGACAGGATTTCCCTTCCCTTCCCACAGGAACCAGGGGAGCTGAGGTCTTTCTCTGCCCCTGCAGCACACCTGAGGCAGAGATTGGCATGTGCAGCATGCTCCCTGCTGCACAGCCTCTGATAGCATCTCTGGAAGAGCTTGATGTGGGATTGCTGGGTTTTTTCCTATCTCAAGGGAATTCATTGTGGGTGAGTGTGTCAGGAGGCTGAATTCCTCTGGTGACATCAAAGAGCTGCAGTGGTGCCTGCTCCTCTGGAGCATGTCCTGGGGACAGAGTGGGGCTGCTCTGGGGGCTGTGGGTTAGCAGCTGCCTGGCAAGAACATCCATCAGAATAGACCAGAAAGAGCTGATGGTGCAGGACAATCTCCACTTCTCCTCCTGGGGTCCTGTGCCAGTTATAACAAAAGAGCTTAACCATGAGGTGAGGTCATGCTAAGGCAGAAAGCAAAGCCCTAAATCCAGCTCTTCCCTGCCTGTGGGGCTGTGGCAGGGCTTTGCCATGCTTTAGGGCAGTTGTCATCTTCAAGCTGACCCATAACTTGGCCTCAGGTGTGAAGGTGACCTGGTGAGGGACAAAACTCAGCACACACAGCTTTTTGGCCCACGTGAGGGGCTCAGAGCCAAGGTGGGAACTGCCTGGAGCAGGAGGGTGTCTGCCACAGCAAGCCTGAGCTAAGGGAACACATCTGGAGAACTCAGAGCAGGGGTGGCTGCTGAGCAGGGATCCCACACGATGCTGTTGGGTAAGCTGTACCCCCTCTAGGGAGGGAAGCAGGCCAAGGGGAGCACTGCTCTGCACCCTGCCAGGCTGCCCCAGGACTGCTCTGAGAGCTCAGCTCAGGCATCTGCATGCTCTGCCATTTGCCAGCTGCTCCCAGGTCCTCTCCTTTCCCCCTGCTCCCTGAGGAATGAGGCTCGTGGGCATCCCAAATCCCCATATTGTGCAGTTTGGGGAGTCAAAATGCAGATGTGAGGCCAATCACTTGTGAGGCTGTGCTGCCCAGAGATGAGAGCTCTAAGGGGCTCTGGCCACTCTGGCTAAGCTCCCTGAGCACCCTGATAATCCACAGCGCTGAGGAAAGAGATGTGAGTGCCTCTCGAGTGCCTGAGATCTAACAGCCATGCCGGTGCAGCCTTGTTGTTCTTGTGTCCTTCAGGGAACAGATGAAAGAAAGGAGGCTCTGTGAATTACCGAGGGTGAGGCTCTGGGAGCGACTCAGCAGCTCCAAATCAGTTCAGTGCATTAGAATGTGAAAACAGCCAGAAGGGCTGCGGGAAGGAAGGAGAGCAAGGCAGGAGAGAGAACACAAAAGGGTTCCTAATCCCTATAACTCTCTTTTGCTACCTCTTAAGCAGCTCTGTTCAAAGGAAAAACAGCTTCTCTTGGCTGAGCAGGAGGTGGCTGGAGCCAGGCAGGCCAGAAGCTGGGTGTGAGATGTTCCACTCAACACGACCTGGCCCACAGCACTGAAGGGAGGGGTTTTTCCCCCAAAAAAGACAGAGCAGAGTCTCCCTTCCTGCTCCTCTGCTGCTTCTGGCACGCAGATACCTGTCCAGCTGCATTGCTACAATCATTGTGCTCCATCCCTTAGCAGCATGATGTAAGTGTGGCTACCCAGGAGGCTCCAGCACCTCATCTCTGTGCAGCTCTTCTGCCTTGTCCTGCCTCCCACGTGCTGCTGGTGGTCTCACTGCTCTCTGCTTGCTGTGCTGGCCTTGGCCCATCAGTACTTCCCATGCAGGTGCTGCTGTGTGTGGCAGCAGGAAGCCTGCAGAAGCAGCAGATCTGCACGAGGCCTGAGCTCTGGGGAGGGCTGGTGATGCTCTTCCCCTAGAAGCTGCACAGGACCTGTGGATGTCTAATGCACCTTCACATTCTCCTTCTCTGATTGAGACTATTCAACCATTGCAACTTGCCTCAGCTAAGGCATAGAAGAAACTGTGGCACAGAAGTTTTTAGTTTCTACAAATCTTTTAGCAGTCACAGGCTGCTTCTGTGGAGTTGGTGGTGCAGCAAAGTGGGTGCTGCTGGAAAACATCAGGCATCTCCCTTTCCAGCTGGCTGGAAAACCACTGCAAACCCTAGACCAGGACAAAAGCAGAAATTACTGGAGTTTCTTCTCTTTTCTGCCAAGTCCAGTATCAGTACACAAACAGCACCAGGTCTGTGCTTGTCCTGGGATAGAGATCCTGACAGGAAAGTTTCCATCTGCTTTGGGCTGGCCAATGGAAAGCTCATGGATGCTCAGTCAGCAGCTTCCATTGGCCTTAGGCCCTTGAAAAAGGCAAATAAATGGATTTGTAGATTTGTAATGATACAAGGCACTTGTGGGAGACTTGGCATGTCCCAGAGGATTCCCAGGGTGGGGCTGGAGCAGGAGCTCAGCTCTCAGGTGCAGCAGTGAAATGCTAAACCATAGCTGTGAGCAAGGAGCCCTGGGTCTGAATCAGAGCAAGCGCTGGGAAGTGCAGGGAAGGAGGATCCCTGCTGCTCTGTGCCACTGTGCTGCTGGCGGGATGGGACAGAAGAGGTGAAACTGGGGATTGGAAAATGATGCTGCTGGGATTTGGCTCTGGCTCTTGGGGTGACGAAAGGCTGCGGCAACGCCTCCTGCCAGGGCTATAAAGGCTCCCAGGCAGGGGGAAGCGAGCACTCGCTGCCTGCACTGCTGAGCTCAGTGTCTCTGCCAGCCCTCCAGCCTCCAGCAACCTTCACCATGAGCATCTCTCTCAAGCAATACTCCTCCTCCACCTCCCTCAAGGGCTCTGGAGGCCTGGCTGGAGGCTCCAGCAGGCTTTCCTCCAGCAGAGTTGGGGCTGGAGGCTACAGAGCCCCCAGCGTCCACGGCTCCTCCAGCACCTACTCTGTGTCCTCGCGTGTTGTCTCGGGGCTGGGCAGTGGCTATGGGGGCAGCTATGGCAGCAGCCTAGCAGGGGGCTTTGGGGGGGGCTATGGGGCTGGCTTTGGGGCTGCCTTTGGAGCTGGCCTTGGAGCTGGCCTTGGAGGGGGCGATGGCATCCTGCTGGCTGGAGAAAAGGAGACGATGCAGAACCTCAACGATCGCCTGGCTGCCTACCTGGACAAAGTGCGTGCCCTGGAGGAGGCCAACAGCGACCTGGAGCTCAAGATCAGGGAATGGTACAAGAAGCAGGGACCTGGTCCAGACAGAGACTACAGCCCCTACTACAGGACCATCGAGGAGCTCAGGAACAAGGTAGGATGCTGGGAGTAACCCAGTGAGATGTCTTGCTCTCCAAGAGGAAGCAGAAGCTCTGATTGCTGCCTCTGTAATTAGTGAGCATTAACTGTGCTGTAACAAGTGTCTCAGAGTGCCAGGCTGGGAACTCAGAGATGTCTCCATGTCAACTTTTGATTTCTTCCTTCCAGATGGACCTAGTGGCAGTTGTCAGTGGAAGAAGAAGGTGCAAAGGGACATAATGCAAAATGAATAATAAGAGACAAGTCTGCACCAAGAATGCAGATTTGGGGGGGTTTAAAATGAGTGTGTAGGGAAAGGTTTAGCTGTGCATCACCTGTGGAATAGTGATGGCATATCTGTAAAGTCAGAGAATTTACACACTAGTTTCAGCTCCTGGGTATTGATTTAGATGCTAAAGAGAAAGCACTGATGTCCTCCCAGAATCTGACCTGAATCTTCTCCCACTGTGGCTTATCTGCTCCTGATTTTGCAGTATAGAAGCCAGAGGCTGTAGGCACCTACTCACTGCATTTTGCTCCATTCAAGAAATGAAATCCATGCCAGAACAAATGGGCACAAGGTTTGCCAAGCACAAACATCCTGCTGGTCCTTGTCTTGCCAGGAGAGTCACACCTTGCTGTGGACAGGGGAACAGGAGATTCCTCCTTGACCCTTGCAGCTGTCCTGAAGCATGGAGACAAATGGCACTATCACATCTCCCACATCTGACATGGCTCCCTGGCTCTGTGCTGCCTTGGGAAATGTTGAGGGATTTTGGGAAAAGGAGGTCACAGAGTAACCAGCTCCTTCCTGCAGTCAGCCTCAGCTCAGCCTCACTTGTCCTGATTCAATACACATTTCTCCTAAGGAAAGCTCAGGCTTCCCCAAAACTCCTCCTGTCTTGGCAGCCTCGCTTGTGCTCCCATCCCTTGACCTACAGGGAGAGTTCCTGACCCTCACTTAGTGCTTTTCCTTTATCCTCCACCCTCCAGGTGCTGGTGGCCTCAGTGGACAATGCCAACCTCCTGCTGCAGATTGACAATGCCAGGCTGACAGCTGATGACTTCAGAACCAAGTAAGCCACATTTCCTGGAAATGGAGAGGTGTTGGGTGAAATGAGAAAACCCCACCCAAACCCCAAAAAGGCAAGGTGGAAGCAAAGCCTTCAACAGGAAGGTGTGATTTCCAGAGCAGCTGGTTACCTAAATCTTTCAGGCACTTAGGGGCTGGTTTGTTTCCATCCAAAACATCACTGTTTTATTCCTATTGCTTGTTGCTCTGTGGTGAGAGCTCTCCTGTGCTGTGCCTCTGTTGGGCGTTTAACTTGTGTGTGTAGAGCTCAGCAAAGCCCAGAGCTAGTGGCAAGCCCCAGGGATATGAGGAGCAAAGCTGTGGGCTCAGATGGACACTGCTGTTCCCCTGCACTCTAGCATCCACCATCAGGAGCTTGTCCATGCACCATTGGGGTCATGCAGCACTGACACAGTGACAGCAGCAGCATGGAGGAAGGAGAACAACAAATGCAGATGCTCTGTGCCCAGCTGGGCAGGATCTCCTGCAGCTCTCATGCCTGCTCTTGTGTCCCCAGGTTCGAGACGGAGCAGGCTCTGCGCCTGAGCGTGGAGGCAGACATCAACGGCCTGCGCAGGGTCCTGGACGAGCTCACCCTGGCCAGAGCTGACCTGGAGATGCAGATTGAGACCCTCAAGGAGGACCTGGCCTACCTCAGGAAGAACCATGAGGAGGTGAGCACAGAGATAAGATCAAAAAAGTCCAGCCTGGAGCCAGAAATAGGAAGTGTGGTCCAGCCTTTAGGACTCCTCGGAGCAGAGAGGATGGGAGGTGCTGGTGAGGAAGCAGAGCTAATGCACTCTGGGTACCAGCACATCCTCTCCAGAGCCTCTATAACATCCATTCACCAGCTGAGAGGTCAGTAATGTCCACTGGAGCTGTTGGAGACTTATTAGCAATCCAAACAGCTTCAGGCCTGAGAGGTCTATCTCCTGAGAAATTAAGCCAACTCCAGGCTCTGGTTTACTCTCTGAAGAATTAACTTAAATGGGGACTTCTAAGAATTTGGATTAATTTATTAGTGATGTGGAGCAAAGGCTCCAGCTTGCTCCCTGTCACTGTGCCCTAGAAACACCTGCTGAAGGATGTCACCTTTCCTGAAGAGCTCTATCCTGAGAGGAACATCTTTATGTGCTGGCTGATGGATAATGTGAGGATGTGTGCCTCTCTCATGGCAGGAGATGACAGCCTTGCGTGGGCAGGTGGGAGGAGAGATCAGTGTGGAGATGGATGCAGCTCCTGGCGTCGACCTCACCAAGATCCTGGCCGAGATGCGCGAGCAGTACGAGAGCCTGGCCGACAAGAACCGCAGGGATGCCGAGCAGTGGTTCTTCAGCAAGGTGAGCTGCTGGGGGCACTGCAGCCAGCCCTGGGGGGGCCCGAGGCCAGGACCCCTCCCCGGGGCCAGGACCTACCCCACAGAGCCTTTGCCTCCCCACAGACCGAAGAGCTGAACCGGGAGGTGGCCATCAACACCGAGCAGCTGCAGAGTGGCAAGACGGAGATCACGGAGCTGCGCAGAACCATCCAGAGCCTGGAGATCGACCTGCAGTCCCAGCTCAGCACGGTACCGGGGGCTGGCTCCCCACGGGCTGGGGGATGACGGGATGCTCCCGGCCCTCCTGCCCTCCAGCCCCCCTGAGCCTGTGCCTCTCCTGTGCCGGCAGAAAGCAGCCCTGGAGGGCTCCTTGGCTGACACGGAAGCTCGCTACGGGGCCCAGCTGGCCCAGCTGCAGGCCCTGATCTCCAGCGTGGAGGAGCAGCTGGCCGAGCTGCGCTGTGACATGGAGAGGCAGAACCACGAGTACAGGGTCCTGCTGGACGTCAAGTGCCGCCTGGAGCAGGAGATCGCCACGTACCGCCGGCTGCTGGAGGGAGAGGATGCCCAGTACGGACACAGGGGCTGGGAATGGGAGGGCACAGCAGGAGCAGCTGGGGAATAGCCAAGGGAATGACAACCTGCATCCTCTGGAGGATCCTCTGAGCCCTTTTCCAAGCAGCTCTGTCTCTCTTTTTGGTTCCAGAACAGCCTAGTGGTTATCCCAGCACTGCAGCATCACTGGATCCACCTCCCATCCCTCCCTGTGATGCTGGGGAAGGAGCAGGTGCCACTGCTCCTCATGGCAGTGGGGTGTGTGCTGCCTGTATCCCTGAATCCCCATGACACACACACCCCTTTACCATTTCCTACCTTTCATTTACACACTAGGCTTTTTCCAGAAGGCATTTTAATCACATGCTAGTACAAGAATCAAAGGCAGAGTTTCAGATAGTGATTTTGTCTTAGAGACTACTCACTTATGTTCCATTTCTGACCCTTTCTCCTCTCCTCTCCTCTGCAGCATGTCTTCCCACTACGTCTCTCAGCCTGTGAAGGAAGGTAAGCACAAGCATTGGCTGAAGCACTGAGCACACATAGCTCTGCCACATCCTTAGCCACCTCCTTACCACAGACTCATTTTACTAATTCACTAACATTACTATTTTATTATCTATTCTAAATGTGAACTGACATAAATCACTTTTCTGAAGTACCAAAGCCTGTTTCAGAAGGGTATCTGTGCAGACTGACCCCGTGTCATAGAGGATTTAGGGGTGGGTATGAGATGGGACTTGTGAGGCAGTTATTGGTAATAACAAAGGTACCCATGAAGATCAGTAAGACATCTTCTCCTCCCTTCCCTCTCCATCAATAACAATCCCTTCCCTCTGCCCTGCAGGACCTGTGACCACTCGCCAGATCCGCACCATCTTTGAGGAGATGAAGGATGGGAAGGTGATTTCCTCCCGGGAGCAGATCACCCAGGCTGCACACTAAGGCAGCTGGGGGCTTGCTGCAAACCTCCCCCAGCCCAGCAGAAGACAAGCCCAGCTCGTGTGCTCTGCCCAAGCAGAGCAGGGGCAGCAGCTCCTCTTTGCCTCCTCCTCTGTGCCATGCTCAGAAATGAAATAAAGCTTTTCCTTGCTCTCCTGCAAGCCAGGCTCTTGTGTCTTTGCCCTGAAGCACTGTCCCCTGTGGGACTTCCAGCCCAGGGCAAAGTGCTCCCTCCCCAGCTGCAGGACCAGCAACAGCAGAGCTGAAGCTTTCCACTCCTTGGGCTCAAGCAAGACAATGAACACAGAGCAGGTGATGCAGCCAGGACCCTGCAGACAATTCCCTGCCCAGCTCTGCCTCAGCAGTCCCTGTGCAGGCCAGCTAACACTTTGGGATGAAGCAGACTGGAGCTGTGGCTGTGGCAGGGATACACAGGCTGACAGCCTCCACAAGTACCAACTTGGCTTAGTTTAACTCTTGCTTCCAAAGGCACCACTAAAGGGTGAGGAAGTAAGGGATGGGAAGTGGTGGGAATGGTCTAGAGCAGCACAGAGATCAGAGCTCCTCTGGAGGGAATTCCTGGCTCTCAGAGCAGCTCACACTGCTGTCACCTGGCTCAGCTGTTCCTGGAAAGCCAGCTCAGACACATTCTTGGCTGGATCCTGGCACCTTTATTACTTCATAAATCCACTTCTAAATCAATGGATGATTCAGAGCAATGCTCCTGACTGTGTGTGAGAACAGAGCTGACCCCTTTCCAGAGAATCTGCCTGCTCAAAGCTCAAAGGCTGGGCTGGCTAACAAATGAGTGAGAGATGGTTCCTGTGAACCCCTCTGCCTTCCCAAAAGGGGAGAGAAAGGGAATAAGGGAGAGACAGCCATGGATTGCTAGCAGCAGACACTGTCTGTGAGGATGTGCTGTTGGCTGCAGAAAGTTCATCACTGAGAAGAGACTGAGCTGGAAAGTGAAACCACTGAACAGCTTTAGTTCTGCTCTGACTTAAACCAGGATGGGAGATAAGTGAGAATTCGTGGCTTTTCCCCAAAGCTTGAGAGGATCCTGCTGTGCCTCAGCTGCCCCACAAGCTGAGGCAGGACCTGGCTGCCCTGTGCTCCCTGTGGGAGCTGCCATGAGGCTCTTGTCCTACACATGCCTTTGCTTTTTGAAGCTGGCTCTGCAGATCCCATTCACAGGGAGAACACAAACTCCCCTTGGCTGTAAGCATGCCAGCCTTTCTCACCCAGTGCATTACACCAAGCTGCATTGCTTCCACAAGGGAAGCTAGGCCATTCTGCACAGCTGCTGGTGAGCACTGATCTCATTTCCACTCAGGTTCCTCCCAGGGCCATGCACACCCAGCCCAGGAAGGCAATGCTGTGCTCAGGGGAGCAGCTCCCACTGCTCTGCCACGAGGGAATAGCTGGCACAGAGCCTGACCTGAGGCCTTTCCAAGCCACAGCATCCTGCAGCCCTCCTGACTGCTCCTGGCCCAGCACAGAGCTCTGGTGCTCCAAGCCCCAGGCTGGATGAGGCCAGGCACTCAGCAGCCTGAGAAGGGCAGGAACAGGCACAACCTGCAGCCAACACCTGAGGCTTCCCAGGTCACCTCTTTGGGACTCCTCTTTTCCCCATGGATGGTGCAGGATCACCAGCCTCTCCCACAGCTCCTCTGAGCATCCTGTGGTGCTCCTGCCCCTCCAGCTGCCACCCTTGGGACACACTGTGTGGGGATGCTGAAGGTGCCTCACTGGAACTCATCCTGGCTTTCTCCTGGAAAGGTCTGGGCACAGCCACACTGTGGTAGAAAGCACAAACAACCCTGTGCTAACAAACCCCCCTGCTCTAAGGAGTAGTGAAACCAGGGCCTTGTGTGAGCACAGAGCTGCTACTCCTGCAGAGCACCAGGGAGGTGTGCAAAGCAGATGCTGATTCTCTCCTGCCTTCAGCATCAGTAATTAGTCCTGTCCTTAAGCAACCTGCTGAGGAGGGAGCTGCACACACGCAGCTCCAGGCAGGGTTCAGACACTGTGTTTTAGTCCAGAAACAGTTTGATTTCTCAGGGGGAATCAGACACAACAGAGCATGTCAGGCAGTGACAGCAGGATGTGGTTGGCAGCTCCTTGTAGGGAACATCCCTGTGACAACTTGATATCAGGACAAGCTTTACAAGCACTGCAAAATAACCAGAGAAGTGGTTTTGGCCAGGTAGGTTCACCTAGCAGCTCTGCTGACATGGATGTCAGGAGTTGGATCATTTTCCTCCTGTATAACACCCTGCTGCATGCTCATAGCCCAAGCTGCTCCTGGGCAAGAGCTGTTCTGCCCCACAGCTGCCATTCTGAACAGACCCCTCTGCCAAATGGCTCATGGTGTGCCTGTGCTCACCAGCCAGAGGAGAATCTGAGTCCATAGTCAGCTTTTATTTAAAGGAGAGCCTGACCCAGCCAACACGCAGCCATTTGTGGTTGTGTTCAATGGGAGGTCATGTAAATAACCTCCTAGAATTCTGAACGTGCTCTTTTAAGTCTTAATTAACACTTCACAGTTTTAATTGCTGCCTTGTGGCATTGTCAAAATACCATAGGGATTCTGAGCAATGTGTATTTTTGTGACACAGCAGTTAAATCAGAAACAAAAGATGCAGGGAAAGGGAATTTCATACAAGTCAAAGCCACCCTGTTACCCGTGGTACACTGACAGTTATTTGCCCTACAGCCAGCCTGGGGAAGCTGATCCCTGAGGCTTTGCACATGCCAAGGCTGAGGCTTTGGCCTTCACAGGAGCTCTCCACTGGCTTTGTCACCAACAGTCCCCTTCCTCTGTGCCACCACAGCACTCAGCGAGCACAACCCACGAGTCCTTCCCTTCTGTCTGGCCCTGGCAAAGGTGAGGAGATGAAGATGAGGAACAAGCACATTCCTTGGAGCTGCACATCCCAGCCACCCCCACAGTGCCTTTGCCATCCACACCTGGGCAGGAGCAGCAGGGAGTGGGTGTCTGCTGGCTCCAGGCCCTGTCTCTGGGCACTCAGGTGACAGAAGAGGCTGCTGAGAGCCTGAAGCCATGCCCTGGCCAGAGCAAACCCAGGCAGCTTCCAGAGCTCCAGCTCCCTGCGTGGTACAGACTTGTCTCCAGTCTCCAGTGGCAAATGGGAACATGGGCAGATGTGCTTCTCAGAGCAGCCAACTCCTGATACTCCAAGGACACATCCCACTCCTGTATCCTTTCCAACTCTCCTCAGATAGAGGGGAGGGAGTTGGAACCTTTCAAGCTGCTCAGAAATGTACCTTTGTTGCTTATTTCCATATTCTTTCCCCCCTCCCTTGGCAAGTGATCTAAGGAAGAACTTGGCTGTTGGGAAGGGGTTGTTGGGGCCTGTACACACATGAGAAATACCTCGTGCTCCACACCCTGCATTGCTGGCTAGTGACACTCAGCTCAGTGGTTTCTGCCCGGAGAATAGGCAGAGGAGCCTGACCATGCCTGGGGCACTCACTTTTGGAGCTGGTTTGCTCTCAAGTAGCAACCAATATCTCTGCTTTCATGGGAGCTGTTAGCTCCAAACTCACACTGATGTTATCCTCATGGATCACAACTGATGGAGAAGTTCATCACAAAAACATCATTAGCATTAGCTGATGAGCTATGCTACTGCCAACTTTGTGCTCTCAGTGCTTAGAGACCAGGAGCCTTTTCTCCTTACATCCTTCACCTCCTTTACGCCATTCCATATGTTTTCCTGGAGCATCTCATCATGTTTAAGTTGTGCCAGCAGATAAGCCATGCCCTGCCCTTTCTGGATGCTTTGAGAGCCTCTTGTCCACAAACACTTCCAGTGCTCATTGTCTTTTCCAACTCCTCCACTCTTGGGTGGTCTCTAAAGTGAAGAACTGAGTAAGCCCTGAAGCATGAACTCCCTTTTCATTGCTTTTTTCCTTTATCCTTCTCTCTGTGGATAAAAGAGCAGACTTGTATTTCCAGGACTGGTAGCCAAGTTCCTCCTAGCCCTGTTGTACTCACAGGTGAATGTTCAGGGACATGGCTTTTGTCCCCACAGGAGTGCTTCGTCCACAACCTGAGGACAGACAGGTAACTCTACAGGTAGGGACAAACAGCCACAGTAAGAGAGCTGCTGCCTGAGCAGCTCAATTTGAGAGCTAATAGTACAAAGCAGTACTAAAATGTAGCCCTGAGCAAGGAGTCTCCTCCTTTGAATCACACCTGGCTATTTACTTGGAAACGGAAGCGGCACAAAGGCTCCCTTTGTGAGAGAAAGCTTTCTAGTGGAAAAGGACAAAACCAGCAATAGAACAAAGGCAAAAATGATGATTCTGGAAGTTGGCTCAGGTTTTCAGAGTGATGAAAATCATTGAGAATGCAACAGAAAAAAAAAACCCCAACCTCTGGCAACGCCTCCTGCCAGGGCTATAAAGGCTCCCAGGCAGGGGGAAGCGAGCACTCGCTGCCTGCGCTGCTGAGCTCAGTGTCTCTGCCAGCCCTCCAGCCTCCAGCAACCTTCACCATGAGCATCTCTCTCAAGCAATACTCCTCCTCCACCTCCCTCAAGGGCTCTGGAGGCCTGGCTGGAGGCTCCAGCAGGCTTTCCTCCAGCAGAGTTGGGGCTGGAGGCTACAGAGCCCCCAGCGTCCACGGCTCCTCCAGCACCTACTCTGTGTCCTCGCGCGTTGTCTCGGGGCTGGGCAGTGGCTATGGGGGCAGCTATGGCAGCAGCCTAGCAGGGGGCTTTGGGGGGGGCTATGGGGCTGGCTTTGGGGCTGCCTTTGGAGCTGGCCTTGGAGCTGGCCTTGGAGGGGGCGATGGCATCCTGCTGGCTGGAGAAAAGGAGACGATGCAGAACCTCAACGATCGCCTGGCTGCCTACCTGGACAAAGTGCGTGCCCTGGAGGAGGCCAACAGCGACCTGGAGCTCAAGATCAGGGAATGGTACAAGAAGCAGGGACCTGGTCCAGACAGAGACTACAGCCCCTACTACAGGACCATCGAGGAGCTCAGGAACAAGGTAGGATGCTGGCATAACCAAGACACCTTCAGTAAAGTCACTTTGAAATAGATGACTCTGTTCATAACAGCTGAAGTATTAATGAATGGCAGGAGATTGGTCTGAGGTGGGAGAACAGCAGGAACATGCTCAGAAATCATAGTCATGACTTCTGGGCAGCAGTTTGTTGATCATATTCTCCCCAAGGCACAAAGATGGGCTCTCTGCTGACTCAGTGTAGGGAGAAGGATGGGGCAGGAAAGCAGCAGTCAGGGTTTGGACAGATGTTGGTTACCTGATGTCCCAGGGTGTGTGCTGCCTCCTCGTCATTTCCTGCCTCTCCTCATGCTGCTACTTCTGCTCCAAGTCTGTGCTCCCTCTGTGGGCTCCTGATCCATCCCTCTGCAGGCAGGGACATGTTCTCTCTCTGCCACTGCTCACCACTGAATGATATGCCAATGGCAATGCTAAGTCCTTCTCATCAATATCCTACCAATCAGACCTTTTCCTGCCTGATAGGAGGCTCGAGGGAGAGGTTAAAAAGAGAAGCAAAGTGCCTTAGGAGCTGATTGTTCTTTGGGAGGTACAGGAGTGGCTGGGCTGTGGTAGCTGCCTTGAGGAGACGAAATCATGGCCAAGCTTCTTTCCTCATTGATAGCAGCTCCCTAGCTGGTTTTAGGCAAAAGGCCTTGAACAAAAGCATCAGAATTTGTCCTTCTCTTCCTCCCCTGGCACCCCTGTCCTGCCTCTGCCCACATGCCTCATCATGAGCTGATTGCCTGGTCTGTCACACTGCCTGCGGGAGGTGACAGCATCCTTAGCAAGCTCAGGTTCCCAGGGAGGGGCTGGAGGTGTGGTGGGAATGACAATTCCTGTCTGTGAGAGACAAAGCCCCGGGAATGGGGCAGCAGGGGCTGAGGACTCAGGCCCTGGGGAAATCCAAGCCAGGATTCCTCAGTTCTCTATCCCATCTCTTGTGCTGCACCTCACGGGGAAAGCTCTTGCCTTGCTGCACAAAGCTTCTCCTCCTGTTCCAGCTTGTCAGGTGTGCTCTGCTCTGGAGCACAGGAACATGCTGAGGCTATCTCCAGACTGGAGCAGTGAAGTGCTGGGTCTGGCACAAAACCTCTGCACCACAGCTGGGAAATGACCACATCAATATCCCTGAATTATTGCCTGGATATCCCCTGCAGCATCCCAAATCAGTGAGAGCTTTTCATTAGCTTCTGGCTACAGAAATTAGTGCTCATTAACTGCCCAAGCATTTGCAAAATCCCAGAACAAGTATTTGCACCTCCAGTGTAATTACGAAAGAAAAATGATTCAGGCAGAAGGCAACTCCTTCCTCAACCCTCTCCTCCTTCCCAGTGCTGCCAGGGCTGGTGCCAGGGGCAGAGGCAACAGCCTGTGGTTTGTGCCACAAAGCAATGCCAATGGGATACTGAGCAGGAGTATCCTGGCTCTCTGCAGAAATGCAGCCTGAGGGTTCAGCAGGAGGTTCAGTGCTGCTCCAGCCCTTCTTCTGCACAGGAGTCAGGTAGCAGCTAGGTGTTTTTTGGAACAACTTTTTCACTCTGTCTCTCTCTTTTCTCCTGTGCCAGATTCTTGCTGCCACTGTGGAAAATGCCAACATTGTCCTGCAGATCGACAATGCCAGGCTGGCAGCTGATGACTTCAGAACCAAGTAAGTCCAATGCCTTTGAGAGCTCTTTGGAGAAGGGAGGGCAAAGCCAAGAGCCCAAAGGCAGAAGCCAGCCTTTGCTGGGCTCTCTGCAGCTGCAGCTGCTCCCCCAGCTCACAGCTCACTCAGAGTGTCCCATCTGGGAAGGGCACATCTCTTCCTGGACACAGCATTCCCTGGAGGTTCCTGAGCTCTGGAGGGCTGGGCATGCACATGCAGTAGAAGATGCTTGGTAGAAATACACCGAGCTGGGGAAGGAACCCAGGAACTCCTCTGTGAGCTGGGCTCACCATGCCACTGTGTGTGTGTCCCCAGGTTCGAGACGGAGCAGGCTCTGCGCCTGAGCGTGGAGGCAGACATCAACGGCCTGCGCAGGGTCCTGGACGAGCTCACCCTGGCCAGAGCTGACCTGGAGATGCAGATTGAGAACCTCAAGGAGGAGCTGGCCTACCTCAAGAAGAACCATGAGGAGGTGAACACAGACAGAGGCTCAAACAGGGACCTACAGAATGTGCCTGGTGCACAACGAGAAGTGATTGAGCCAAATGAGCAAGAGTTTGTCTGCAATTAGGGCTGTCAGGGGACACTTCAGGGAGTAAAGAGAGAAATAATCCCTTCAGACAAGGTCTTCAGAGGAGATCTGTGGGGTTGGTGTGCTAGGTGCAGTAAGAAATTTGCCATGATGGGAATAGACCTGTTACACTCTGCCATGGGTCATGTGCCTCTCTCGTGGCAGGAGATGACAGCCCTGCGTGGGCAGGTGGGAGGAGAGATCAGTGTGGAGATGGATGCAGCTCCTGGCGTCGACCTCACCAAGATCCTGGCCGAGATGCGCGAGCAGTACGAGAGCCTGGCCGACAAGAACCGCAGGGATGCCGAGCAGTGGTTCTTCAGCAAGGTGAGCTGCTGGGGGCACTGCAGCCAGCCCTGGGGGGGCCCGAGGCCAGGACCCCTCCCCGGGGCCAGGACCCACCCCACAGAGCCTTTGCCTCCCCACAGACCGAAGAGCTGAACCGGGAGGTGGCCATCAACACCGAGCAGCTGCAGAGCGGCAAGACGGAGATCACGGAGCTGCGCAGAACCATCCAGAGCCTGGAGATCGACCTGCAGTCCCAGCTCAGCACGGTACCGGGGGCTGGCTCCCCACGGGCTGGGGGATGACGGGATGCTCCCGGCCCTCCTGCCCTCCAGCCCCCCTGAGCCTGTGCCTCTCCTGTGCCGGCAGAAAGCAGCCCTGGAGGGCTCCTTGGCTGACACGGAAGCTCGCTACGGGGCCCAGCTGGCCCAGCTGCAGGCCCTGATCTCCAGCGTGGAGGAGCAGCTGGCCGAGCTGCGCTGTGACATGGAGAGGCAGAACCACGAGTACAGGGTCCTGCTGGACGTCAAGTGCCGCCTGGAGCAGGAGATCGCCACGTACCGCCGGCTGCTGGAGGGAGAGGATGCCCAGTACGGACACAGGGGCTGGGAATGGGAGGGCACAGCAGGAGGAGGTGGGGAGTAGACACAGAAGATACTGCCTGGGTGCTCAGCCCAGCCACAGCTTGTGTCCATCCCAGCTACGATGCTCAGTGCCTGTGTCCCTGGTCTCTATCTGCAGTGAGATGCTGTCAGAGGCACCTTCCACGCTAGGAGGGGCAGTGCTTCCCCTGCCCTCCAGGACACACCGAGCAGAGCTGTAGTTTTAGCAACAGCTCTAAGCTTTTCCTCGTTTCCTCCTGCCTGAATACAGAGCCTGTTTAACCAAAGCAACAACAAAAGAGAGTTTGTCACTAACTTCTCTTTGTTTTTCTCCTTCTCCCACAGCATCTCTTCCCAGTACTCCTCTGCTGTGTCCTCACACTCTGGCAGAGACGGTAAGAACCTGTCGTGGTACACACATTTATAATCACCAGCTCTGAGCTGATGAATGAGCAGCAGCCAGACTGATGGAGTGAGACTTGCTCCTCGGGGTGCTGCTGTCACAGCTTGTGTGCATCTTCCAGCACTTCCCAGTACCTTGTGGAATCTCTGACATGTCCCTGAAGGACATGCAATATCTCACATGCAGTCTCCCTCCTGCCAGCCCCCGGCTAACGGTCCTGTGTTCCCGTTGCAGTGCTGACATCGTCCCGCCAGGTGCGCACCATCGTGGAGGAGGTGCAGGACGGCAAGGTCATCTCGTCCCGGGAGCAGGTCGCGCTCACCACGCGCTGAGGGCGAGCAGCTCTGCGGCTCCCCGAGCCCAGGCTCAGCGGAGCAGTGAGCTGAGCCAGCAGCCTCGGAGGCTGCACGTGATGGGCTTGTGGCACTGAAAGCAGTTTGCTTCCTTCCTCTGCTCTCCCTTCCTCTATCAGCCTAGCTGCAGCAGGGTGCCCTTGTGCACTCTGTACACCTTTAATAAAGCTTTTCCCCTCCTTCATGCAACTGCAGACTTGTCTGTCACTGCTACCTGATCCCGCAGAGCCTCAGGGTTGTGTGCTCATGCCAGGGAAAGCCCTGAGAAAGCACAGGCAGCAGCCAGGGAGAGGAGGGGGATGGAGGGACAGGGATTACGGAACTCATTGCTCACAGACACGTGGCACTGGCAGAGGCACAAAGGGGAGAGGTTTGGTACAAAATGAAGGCAATGATGGAAGGATGATGTTTGAAGTCACGGTGCCACACAACTGATAGCTGAAGCCAACAAAATAAAGCTCGGTTCTCTAACTCTTGGTGTCATAAGGAATCACTTTCTCCTCTAATCTGAACTTCAGTGACTTCAGCAAGGCTGCTACTGTCACAGGCACCCTTCTGAGAGAGGAGAGCAGCAGCAGGCTGCTGGCAAACCTCTCAGGTACCTGCTGCTGTCTGCAGTCACACTACCAGGCACATAGCATGAGATTTCTGCCCTCAGGCTGCATTAACAGGCTCTAAAGTAACCATTGCTTAATCATCAGAGGGATGAGCAGCAGGAGCTTTCTGTCACTGTGGCATCTAGTGGATTACTGCTAAAATCCTTCTGAAAACACACGAGCTAGTTACTGTATGGCAGCAGTGTCTGCAGGCAAGCTGCCAGGCAGGGCTGGGCCTGGCTGCTCCTGCCCTGGCACCACATGTGTCCTAGCCCACGGATCATGGCAGAGGAGCCAAAGGATGCTGTGGGACACAGAGTGTCCTGTGGGCTAGAGAGGAGGGGAGATCATTTCAGGTGGAATCAGATCCAACTTCATGTTTCCCAGCCAGTGGCACTGGGGGGCTCTGCCTGATCTTGGAGCATGGCCTCATGCTCATCACCCACCTCAGGAGGACAGATTCGGGCCCTAGACAAAAGGCAAAGGGAGCAGCCTGCAGTGAATCAGCTTCTCTTTGCTTATGAAGGTGTACAAGGGGCTTCTGGGGCTCAAGCACACTGGTCTCTTGGATTATTACTGCTGAGGAATCCCCCCTCAGCTCCACAAAGGCATTAGAGTCCCTAGGGAACGATCCCCAGGGCATGTTGCCTGCCCTGGACAGGCTCTGGGAAAGGGCTGGTGATGTCATGCTGGGTGTGACAAGACAAGCACAGGAGAGGCAAGGTGATCGAACAAGAGGAGAACCTGCCAGGTCTTTCTAGAGAAGGGAGTGTGAGATGTTATCATCCTGTCTAGTGGCTCAGCAATCCCAGCCAAGGGCAGGAAAGGGAACACAGACAGAGTGCAGAGTTCATCCAGTGCCTCCTGCCTTCCTGCTGCAGTCACAGACCTTCCTGGTGCAAAGAGTGAGCCAGAGCCAACCCAAACCTCAAAACTAGAGCAAGCAAACATGAACTGTTATCACTGCTGTGCTGCAGAGTCTGTGTGCACTCCCTGGGGCTGCACCCAGCCCTGAGCCCAGGCTGGCATGGAGAGTGCTGCACAGCAGCCTGGATCCTGCTGAGGATCTGGGATTCAGTGTTGTGTCTGAGCCACTGAGTCTCCAGGGAAGTTCTCCTGCACATGAGAAGAGCCAGTGACTCAGGGAATGTTTGTGACAAGGTGAAATGCTGGATCTCCTTCCTGGGGACACTTTCTGTGCTTCCTATGCATTAGCTTAACAAACAGTCTTAAGCCATAAAACATCCTGAGACTAGCAAGGGACTTTCCTCCAGGGAAATCTAATCTTTCCTTCTCATTTCCATTGCCCTTTTGAAAGGGATCATTTTGTGCAGGAGAACAACCCTTGGGAATGATGCTAGGGAAGCCACCATCTGCCCTACAAAGCACAGCACAAGACACAAATGTAAAGCTGGAGGAGAATTCCTTGCTGCTTTCCACCAAGCTCATGACATGGAGCAGCACCTTCTCCTCAGGGAGGCTTTTCTGCTCCTTTGTAACTTGCAGTGCTACTTGTCCCCTGTCAGTCCTGCGTGGCTGTGTTGGGATGCTGCTGGCAAGTGCTCCTGAGCTATCCTTCCTCTCCTCCCCTCACTGGCTGCCAGGGGCTCCCAAGCCAAGCCAGGATGGGATGGAGGTCACAGGCAGTGCCCAGGGCTGCCTCCCAGGCTCTGTGAGCAAACTTCCCTCTGCAGACTCCAGTCTGGAAGTCAATGAAAGTTGCCTGTGGAATGAGGCTGCCATTAGGCATGGAGATAAGTGTCATCAGCAGATCTCCTCATCAGAAAGGAAAATCTCCTGTAATGAGAGGTCTGTGAGTGCTGGCAGCTCTGAGGCATGCTCTGGGGGAAGAGCAAGAGCTGGTTTGGATAGAAAATTTACATTTTGGGAAGGAAAACCCTACCATGGTGAACACACAAATGAGTGGGATTAAGAGTGAAATGATCCCTATCTCCTGTACAGAAGCTGGAGAAATTCTAATCACCTTTGAGTGCAGAGACCTGTGGCATGGTCTGACATTGAGAAGTAAGAAAGAAACCTGGAAACTGCTTAGTTTTCAGTAATTGACCAAAACCTCACTCATTCATGTGTTCATTTTTCTCACTGGAAAGTGTGGGCCTAGGGATTGCCCAGTGAAATGAAATGCAATGTACTATTAGCTCAGCAGTAAGTTTAGAGTGGAAACAAGGCAGATCCTGAGCAGTCGTGCTCCTGCTTCCCCCTGCTCCAGCAGCACGAGCTGCCAGGCTGGGACTCCTTGTGCTGACCACAGGCTCCAGCAGCTCAGGATGGATCCCAAAGGGTGGACACACACAGAGCCCACACCACATTTAAGCTGTGCTGGAGCTGCAGTGCCAAGATAAAATCAAGACTAATGAACTAAATAGCATGAGCAATATTGCTGAAGGAGGCTGCAGCTGATGCATCCTCTGAGCTGTGTCCAGAGCCACTGCCAAAGCCACTGGTGACCAACCCGTGGGTGCTAACCAGCCAGGATTTGCATGGCTGGATTCATATCCTTCATCATATGAAAGATCCAGATGGCAAAACATTTTAATTACTTCCCTTCTTCCTCAATTTAATATTCCAAGACTAAAAAAATAGATTTAATATCTGTTTTAAAATGATCTTTTCCAAGACAAACTTCTCCTGGACTGTGTTTGCTGGCTGGAAGTGGGTCAGACCTGTACAGGACCTGGCTGCCTCTGGAATTCTCCGTGTTACTGTTCTAGAGATCTTCAGAAACACTTTCTGTGGCTTTGCTCTCTTGGCAGTGAATATTCACAGCCAACTACAACCTTTGCCTCTCAGGAAATAGCCTTTTCTCTTTTATTTTGGGTAAATATTTGAATGTTTTGTCTACCCTGGAAAGCAGCAAAGCAAACTCCTCTCTGCAAGGGGATGTGTTGATGCAGGCAGGGGGAAGAGAAGTAACAACCAGTGGGGCACTCAAGTGCAATATTGCTCTGTGCTCTCCAAGCAGAGAGCATCTCAAGGTCTAGTGCTCACTCCCCTGCTGGCTACCTGCAACAGGATGGACTCTGGCTGCAGTGCACTTGCAGAGGGGCAGAAGGGTCCAGGGTGCTCTCCTGGCTCTGGCCCCAGGGTCAGCAGGGCAGCTGGGCGATGGAGCCCCCTCTGTCCTGCTGCCCAAGGGGTGCAACAGGCTCTGTCACATCCCATGCCTTTCCCACAGCTTTCCCTTGCTGGGTACACCCCCCACGTCAAGGCTGGCTAATTGCTATGGTGATGTTTCAGCCCCCAGGCACTCTCAGGTCCCTTTTTGTGTCACTGCTCTTGAGGTGTCATCACAAGTCAGACCTGATGATTCAGGAAGTTCCATTTTTGATGTAGTTTGGAAGCAGGCTTCTGTTAACCAAAGCATCTTTCTGTTGTGGCATTGCTGGAGACAAACGCCTGTGGGGAAGCCTTTCCGGCTGCAAGAAGAAATTACTGCTAGCCAGGTCACAGGGAGGAAGAGAACAGCCCTGCTCCAGTGGCAGCATCCAGCAGGAATGCTATAAATAGAGGACTATGGGGACAGAGGGATCACAGTCGCATCCTGCAGCGATCTGTGCAGCCTGCCCTGGGCTCTCAGGTGGATCCTGCTGCTGTCACCATGAGCTGTGCTGTCAGGCAGGTTGTCACCACCTGCTCCCAAGGCTCTGGGGCTGGCAGTGGAAGGAAGGTCTCCTCTGCCTCCTCGGGCAGGCACCCTGCCTGTGAGCTGGGAGGAGTGCTCGGCAGCTTCTCCGGTGGCAGTTCAAGTGAGGCATTACTTGGGAAGCAGCTGAGCGCTGGCAGTGCTGCTGGAGGGAGCTTTGGAGCTGCCCAGAGGGCTTGCTCCACGCTTGCGTTCAGCAATGGGGGCATCTGCCCTCGAGGAGTGGGTGCTGGGTTCAGCAGGGCCAGTGCTGGCTGTGGGGATGGGATCCTGTTTGCTAACAACGAGAAGGCGACGATGCAGAACCTCAACGACCGCCTGGCCTCCTACCTGGAGAAGGTGAGGCTGCTGGAGGGGGAGAATGCGGAGCTGGAGTGCAGGATCAGGGAGTGGTATGCCAAGGTGGGGCCCAGCTGCGAGCCACGCGACTACAGCTGCTTCCACAAGGAAATCGAAGAGCTGCAGAACCAGGTAAAGCATTGCCTCCTGTCCCTTTGGCCTTTGCTCTCAGCTCTGGGTAGACCAACGTCAAGTGGCAGAGGCAGCAGCTCTGTGTCTGCAGGGGCAGGTGAAGCTATACTCCTAAGAAAGGGGTGGCTGAGGGACGAGGACACTGCACTCACAGAGCTGGATGTCAGCACAGCCTGGCCCATGGCTTCCTCACTCTAGCACAATCTAGCTCCTGACATATGGAATCATTATCAAACAAGTGGGTTCATTACCCCAGGGAGGTGTTTCCTCCAGAGCCTTCTGTAGCCATAGGAAGCTGCAAGCCCAAATCTCTCTTTCCTTTCCCAGATCCTGTGTGCAGCTATGGAGACTAACAAAATCCTTCTGAACATTGATAACAACAGGATGACTGCTGATGACTTCAGGGTGAAGTGAGTAGGGTCCAGCCATGCCATGGTTTACTGTCACCATGGTTTATTGCCCTCCTGACCTTTCTTTGCTGCCTCTGGCTGTCAGGTTCGAGACTGAGTGTGGTCTGCGGCAAAACGTGGATGCAGACATCTGCAACCTGCGTCCTGTCCTGGACCAGCTGGCCAGCTGCAAGACTGACCTGCAGCTGCAGTGTGAGGCTCTGACTGAAGAGATGTGCTGTCTCAAGACAAACCACGAGGAGGTTAGATTGCCCCTTGCTCTTGGAGGATGAAGGAAGAAGGCAGCAAGCCCCCCCAGGGGTCAGGGTTAGTGCTCTGGTGCATGTGTTCTCTGCAGGAGATGAGCTGCCTGAGGAAACAGGCCACTGGAGATGTGAGCGTGGAGGTCAATGCCTGTCCTGGCCCAGACCTGAGGAAGATCCTGGAGGATTTGAGGTGCCAGTATGAAACTCTGATGGAGCGCAACCGCAAAGAGACTGAGCAGTGGTATGCCTGCAAGGTACTATAGACATGCAGAGCTGTAGCCTGCTCTGCCTGCTGGGGGAAAGGGAGAAATGGGAGATTAAGAACGCTGGAGATGCCTTCATATCAGCAACTGTATCACAGATGTGCTCAGCATCTCATTGTACTGCCCAATTTCAGTGTTCTTCTGACCATGACCAAGGGCTCACTGCATGGTGTTACAGGGTCACAACACATTAGGCAATGCTCACGTGCACAAGCGTGTGGTGAAGCCCTGGCACAAGGAGAGGCTGTGGGGAGGGCAGGAAAGAGCTGCTCTGTTCTACCTCTGCAGGTGGAAGAGGTGAACCTGGAAGTCATCACAAGCAGCCAGGAGATTGAGTCAAGCAACAAACAGGTCACTGAGCTGAGACGTCAGCTGCAGGCCTTGGAGATCAATGTGCAAGCCCAGCTCACCATGGTAGGTGATGCCACTGCCATTCACTTCTCAGCTCTGCTTAGGAAGCTGCATGAGCAGAGCTGTACCTGCAACCAAGGGGCCAAGCTTCTGCCATAGCAGAGATCTCTGTGTGTTTCCGTTCTCAGAAGGAGAACCTGGAGTCCTCCTTGGCAGAAACGGAGTGTCGCTACAACAAATTCCTGGCTGAGCTGCAGAGCCAAATCTCCTGTGTGGAGCAGCGGCTGGCTGAGATCCGAGCGGAGATGGAGTGCCAGAACCAGGAGTACAAGAGCCTCCTGGATGTCAAGTGCCGCCTGGAGCAGGAGATCCAGACCTACCACTGCCTGCTGGAGGGGGGGCAGCAGGACATCATGTATGCAGGCACAGCAAAAGCTGCACTGTCCCTTACAGGCACTCACAGTCTGTGGCAGCACTGTGGGGAGGGCCAGAGCTGAGCTGTTACAGACAGGGCCTGTGAGCAAAGCACAAGGCATGTGAGGATGATCAACACCCAGAGCACAAGCCAGGGCACATCACTCCTCTTGGGCCAGTGAAGGTGGCTGGGACATGCCCCCAGAGCTGCCCCAGCAGCCTGGGCAAGGAGCAGCTGGCTAAAGGTTGCTGTTGCCTCTGAGCTGAGCCAGGCCCTTGGTGATCACTGTCATTTAACTGAGCTTTATTGGCTCTGCCACAGCTAGGCAGGGTCAGGGACTGGCAGTCAAATGAGGTGAAACAGTAAATTACCTCAACATTTTCAGTTTCACACAACAATTTTAATTAACGTTTGGGGGAATTTAATTTGTATGCAAAGCAGTTGGCTCTGCCCTGCCTCCCACTGCCTGAGACTGCTGCTGCTTCAGACAGCCTGCTAACCTCACAGAGGGCTGCAGACACACACAACCAGCCTGGGCACTCTCCCTGCCTCTGGAACACAGACATTTCCATGGTGCTGCCCTGAGGTGAGCTCTCCAGTCCTAAATTCCTTACAGGAAAAATCAGTTCTTCTTCCAAAATGCCAGCTGAAAGGACACAGGCAGAGCTTGTCTCAGAGCTGGAGAGATCATGCTGGAAAGCACTAGCTGTCACCAGAGAGGCAGGATGGAGGAGGTGGTGACTGTTCCTCTGAGTGACCCTCAGGGTTCAGAGGGGAAACGACCAAGAGTGCCTGAAAATGCAGAGCTGAAGGCACTGCTGCAGGTGACAGGGCAGATCTCCGGGGGCTGCAGGGAATGGTGGGGCTTTGGCTACCAGAGCTGTCTCCTTTCCACAGAGGGCCAGCGGGAAGAGGAGTCCCTGCAGCAGCATCTGGAAGGAGTGGTGGGCTGAAAGCCAGCCTGTGCCAGCCATGCCTGCCCTGAGCCTGCCCACACTGGGGGAGGATGTGCAAGGTGAGGCCTCCTCTGGAGTTATCCTGCCAGGCACCTGGGCAAGAGCAGGATGGGGGACTGAGGATGCTTCCCTTTTCCTGGTGAGAGGCAGTGCAGGGAGTCAGACCTGCAGGATCATGGTTGGGACACCAGCAGGAAATTAAGTGGGCTATGGCAGAAAGCAGTGGGGAGGGATGCAGTATGCTACAGCCCTAGGCTTATGCACAGAAAATAGGCTTAACAGTGGGAGTTTCGAGCAGTAAATGTGTTGAAATAAAGACTTTCAGCACAGCATGAGACTGAGGAACTGGCAGGGAGGATCAGGCAGTCCTGAGTCTTTCAACAAGTATATCAAATTCAGCAAGGTAGGGAGAAGAGGGAAAAGAGAGGCTAGCACAAGGGAAAGGGTGAAGAGAAGGCAGAGTGTGCAGACAAAGTCCCTGACAAGCAATGCTTCCTCAGCAGGTCACTGCAGCCAGAGCTTCCCTCTCAGCCCCAGGGCACATCCCCGGAGGAGGAATCTCAAAGAGTTTGGAAGAAGCAAGGCACAAACAACCAGAAAGTCCTCAGCTCTGCTGATGGCACCAGCTGAAGGGACTCTGGGGGGGGGCTGCCTCCTGCCACCCCCCTGCCCTCTCCTCATCCCCTGCTGCTGCTTGGAGCCAACCAGTGCTCCTGCTTGGGCTAAGCATGTGTGACAGCTCCCAAAGCTTGACTCCAATAAAACTTTGCTGCTACTGACACAGCCTTCAGCCTCAGAAGTCATTTCTGTGAGTAAATGAATACAGAAGAGTATTCACTAGGCACATAGTCACATTTTCATACACCTTTGGGTAGAAATCCACCTGGGATGTGTACCCAGCCAGCCTCCATCACAAGGGACAAGGAAAACCAAGCAAGGTTCCAATGTGCTGCACTGCTCCTGCTGAAAGCTATGGCTGCAGGAGGAGAGGGATCAGCCAGTGCTGGGCAAAGGGACAGAGCTACCAGACATAAGGCAAGGCATGAAGTAGAAGGTGATGAGGAAAGAAAGCTTCAGGGAGCTTGGAGAGAGAGCAGGGAAGGAGTTCCAGGGCAGTCTGACTGCTGAGAAAGAGTTCTGAGAGTTGAGTTTTCATTAAAGTAGGTGTGTGTAAAATGTAATAGAATGTAACACAATATAATCTAGTATAATCTAGTCATCCACAACATCTTGGAGCTATTATGAGTGTGAACATCAAGAAGAACAAGTTTTGCCCAGTAATACTGAAGCAGTAATTTGGAAAGCTCTGCTGGAGCTGGCACACCCTGGGGTGGAGGGAAACAAGCCCCAGAGAGAAGGCTAAGGAAAGAACCTCCAAATGGGGTTAAAAGAAAGGCAAAGAGGAAGAACCAGCTGGTACCATGTGGGAAGATAAAAGGGTGAGACAAATGAACAGATGGGAGAGATGTTTGTGAAAGTAAGATACAGTAAACAGCAGACACACAGGAATCACAGCAGCACCAGGAAAAATCCCTGAGGAGTGAACACACCAGAGGGGAGAACCAGAAAGAAAAGAACTAGTCACAAATTGCAATGCAGTGAGGCAGAGCTCAGGAGTGCCCAGCAATTACTCCTGATTACAGGCACTGGGCTCTGTCTGGGGATGCTGGGGAACCTCTCCTTATAAAGTACCCACACAGGTCCAGGCTCACTCACAGCCACACTAACTACCTGGGCAGTCTGTATTTTTGCTTACTGATTTGGGTAACACTTACAAAGAATTCTACAGATGAGTGAACTACTGCTAGACCCAAGGAGGAGATTTCCCAGCTCAATACACAGAATAATACAATTTAACCTGCCAGTATGAACCCCATATTGAAAGTGAACTGAAATTAAGAGCTGTTTCAGTACAACCATGAAATAAAGACAACAAGAATACCCTCTGGGGAGGCTCTGGCTGTCCACATCTTTGGCTCCTGGCTCTCTGGCACCACTGTTTGGTATCTGGTTTGACCCAGGAGGCTCTGCAGGGACTACAGGCTAATGCCTTGGTTTCAGTGACTGCTCATTCACCAATTCTCTGGGACTTGGCTTTGCCATGACACTCAGCAGCACTTCCAGAGATGCAGATGCTGGTTATCTGGCAGCACTGTCACGGTCTGCTAGGTGCTGGAAGGAGATTAAAATCCCTCACAAAAGTGATCAGGGAAGAATGTGAGCTCCAGCAGGAAGAAATCTGCTTCTGTTCACCTCCATGTGCTGTGGAACTTCTTCATCCCTAGCAGATGCTCAGAGCTAGTCTGAAGATGTAAGCAGTCAGCAAGAAAGAAAGTGAAGCAGCAATCACCTTGCTCTCTGAGGTGATAGAGACCCAAATGGTGCTGTTACCAAACTCATGGTGAGAATTATTTCCCTTGTCTCACAGGAATTCTGCTACACATGGTAGTATAAACCAGTGAGTCAGCAGCCAGAAAGAAGTCCTGGTCTGCATCTGAAAGATGGGAGCATGAGGTCTGGAGCCAGCTCAGGATCACATCAAAGAGTTTAATAAGTCAAGCCTAATGGCTACTATGCAAATCATTAAAGGTAATTACAAGTGACAAGATTAAATCATACTCCTGGCTAGTTGCACAAACATCACTGAAGCAATGCTTATGAAAGCAAACTTCTGTCAAAGCAGGCACACCCTGCTTGTAGTTGACACAAGAGAACATTATCAGCTCTGAGAAGTGAGGAGAGCAGAGGGTGGCAGAGTCAGGCTGATTCTGTCCCAAGGATGAGCACCTTGGAAGGACAGTGGGATCATTTCTGATCTCCACTGGTAAAATGTGGTATAGCAGCCTGTGGACATTGCCACCAGCATGTATGTGGAAGGCTGTACAGTGCTGCAAAGCAGTGTGCTTAGGGGAGTGAGGCATGTTCCTCCTTCCTTGCAGGTGCCTGCTGAAGGCAGGAGCTACAGGTGCTCCTTGTCCCCTGCAGGGACATGTGCAGAGCCTGCAATGTCTCCTAAACCCAGCAATGGCAAGGGGAAGGCAGCCTGAGCCCAGAGCACTGCTCTCCATGGGCTGCTGCTGGGGAGCTTCTGAGAACCTTCTCAGCAGAAGGCAAGCTCCAAGCAATGCAGACATGCTATTAATTCCTGCTGGCTCTGGCAGCCACACCCTGGCTTCAATCATATTCCTCAAAAAGTGAGATGAAAGCCAGATTGAATCCTTTTTGCTGCTGATTTTCAGTGCTGTGAGCCTAGGCTGTGTGGGGAGCAGAGGGAAGGTGTTTCTAGGGAGAGGATGGACCTGTATTTCAGGCCCTGCAGTCTCAGCCAGGAGTCTGAGCTCTCACAGGCTCCAGCTCTGTCCTTGAGCAAGTGATTTGCCTGCACCACATGCATAATGAACAGTCTCAGATGCTGCCAGCCTGGAGTAGGTGTCTCTTTATCATTTCTGATCTAAGCAAAGAAATCCATTATCTCCCTAGTGAGGAGTGGAGAGTCCTAGCATGCTGGTGAGAGGATGATCACATCTCTCTCTGCTTCAGGACACTCTCCCAGCATAGTGACAGAAGCCAGCTGACTTCCCACCAGTGACTGAGAGGTTCCCTCTGCTCTCCTGCCCCGAGGTGATGGCTGCTCTGAGCTCTCAGGTGCCACACTCACCACCAGAGAGGATTTTATCACAACTGCTCCTGTAAACATGGACATGCTTGAGACAAAGGTTACTTGTGAGCAAGAGCTGCTTGGGAATTGCACCCTGAAGGGAACAGAAGTCTCTGTCCCCTGGAGAGCAGAATATCCTCTCCTTACAGCAGTCTGCTGGAAAAAGGCACTGGAGCTGGAGCCAGTTCTCCTCATGCTGCTCTGGCTCTGGAGATGATGCTCCCACAACCAGCCAGGCTGGGCTAATGCCTGCCACTGCTCCCACAGACTCAGCTGCAAAATGCCCAAAGCTTTTCTCCTTCTCATTTTGTGCTCAGCACAATCTCTGTCAAAGAGCCCTGGGGGTTCACATCTCAGTCCCCCAGAGAACTGGATTTCTTGCCCATGGATGCTCCCTCTCCTGTCATCTCTCCAGCTACAGTCACCACAAACTGAGGCAGCATGGACAGCAATTGAAGTCATTGGCAACTCCAGAGAGCTTCTTCACCCCCCTCAGCTTCTATCAGCTCTGTGTAACAGCTAGACACAGAGCACTGCCAAGGCTCTGCAGCCTGTGAGCAAGCTGACTTCTGGTATTTGTGTGACCAGAGAGGTGTAAACCACAAATGGGAACTAAACCCAGAGGGAATGACCTCAGGGATTTAGGCACTCTCCCAGGAAAGCCTGAAGCAGTCCTCCTGCCTGTCATGTGCCAGCTGACAGAGATCCACACAACAGCCCTGCTCTTCACACTGCTCCCATCACTGCTACTCAATGAGAATTGATACAAATTCCCCATTTCTGTTCCACCTGCTCTACCACAGCATGTGACAGAAAATGTTCACTGGACTAGGAATAAAATAAGGACAAAGGAAGAGGAGATAAAAGGCACTTTGATGTTATAAACAGCCCTGTCTCTGCTTTGTACCTAATGGAGGGCAGCTCTTTTTCTCGACTTGCTGTAAAGTTTTGCCTCACACAAAAAGCTGATGACTCACAAAACATCATTTTAACTTTTTGGAAGAAGCTGCTGACATGTAAAGTATCTTCCTTGTGAACTGGGATTTCTAAAGGGAAACTGCCCATGGGCTCTTTCTTCTTGGCATAAACAGGCAGACTAGCCAGCCCCGTGGGAAGAAGCAGCAGGCTGCAGGTGCCACCCCCTTTGGGAGGTATAAATTGGGATCTGCGGCAGCAGCCACCCCGCACTCGGATTCGATATCAAGCTGTGCATCTTGCTTTGGGCTTTGGCTTGGATCTGCAGCTGTCCTCACAATGAGTTGTAGCATTAAGCAGACAACTGGCTCTCTGAGGGGCAGGACCAGTGGTGGCAGCTGTGTTATTGGTGGTGGTGGTGGTGGTGGTGGTGGAGGAGCACGGATCTCCTCGGTCTCCTCTGGAAGATACACCACTTGTGGGATAGGAGGTAGCCGAGGCTTCTCTGGCAGGAGCTACTGTGGTGGTGTGAATTATGGAGGAGGCCTGAGCACTGGCAGCTTGGTTGGTGGCAGCTATGGGGGTGGCCTAGGAGCTGCTGTCCTGGGAGGATGCTCAGGCATGGGCTTCAGCGGTGGCAGCGCTCGCTTTGCCGGTGCCATTGGAGGTGGCCTCGGGCTCGGGCTTGGTGGAGGAGTGGTGGGAGGTGGGTTTGCTGGTGATGGCATTCTCCTTTCTGGTGACGAAAAGGTCACCATGCAGAACCTTAATGATCGCCTGGCTTCTTACCTGGACAAGGTGAGGTGCCTGGAACAAGAAAATGCTGACCTGGAGTGCAGGATCAGGGAGTGGTATGCCAAGCAGGGCCCCTTCTGTGAGCCCCGGGACTACAGCTGCTACTATAAAGAGATAGAAGATCTTCAGAACCAGGTAACATCATTTCTCAGCTGCTTCCTCCCTTGTAAGCTTCTCCCAAGGTGTTGGTTCACAGCCTGATGCAGTTCTCCAGAGGAACATTTCATTGCTGTAAACAGCCACTCAGAGAATTGCCTGTGGAAAGCCCTAGAGCTCCAAACCTGGAGTGTTTGGACTGTTTCCACTGCTTTTATTCATCACATATATTTAAAGGGGAATACATCTGGGTTGGCTCAGTTCTGAACTAGGTTTGTGCCAAGGTATTTAAGGAGAAATATGCCAAGAAAGCAAGTAAAGGAGAAATCAATAATGGATGGCACAAATGTGCCTGAATTTAGGTTATTCTGCCATCAGTCCTGCAGAATTCCAGTTAAACATTATTTCCTTTCCTACAAGCTTACTCTTTCATGCAGAATAGGGAAATGTAGGACATGTAATTAAAAAGAATAAGCAAGAGAACATTGCCACAACCTGGGCTGAGAATGCAATTTGAAATTAAAAACATTTGTACAATGCTTTTGGCAAAATTCTGGGATGTGAAGGCAGAGAGGAGAATAGAGCAAAAAGAACCCAGGAAACAGGCAGGATGAGACAGACTTATAATTAAGTCTTGAAACAAAGTAGGATTTAGATTTAAGAGGCCAGGTGGAGTGTGGCAGGTGTTGGATCTCACTGCTGGTACCTCCCTGGCTGCATCTGACCACTGATGTTATCACTTTAATGGCTTCACCCCAAACCCCCATCCCTGCCACTGCTGCTCTCCTCCACTGCTCCATGCCTGCTACCCAGTGTGAGAGAGTGAGAAAGGCTAGGACTGGCAGCACCTGTCAGTGGGCAACCTGGAGCCTGAGGATGCAGGGAAGAGACCTCAGGAGGGAATATTCTTTTTCCAGATTGTGTGTGCAACCATAGACAACAACAAGATCATCCTGAACATCGACAACAGCAGGATGACAGCTGACGACTTCCGAGTGAAGTGAGTACCCCTGGGCTCTGCCCTTCCCAGGCTGGGGACAAGGAGCTCTCAGGCAGGTCTCCTGCCATCCTCTGCTCAGGACAGGCTGGAGGCTATGCAGAAATGTTCCACCATCCACTGCCTCTAGATCTGCCTTAATCACTGGCAGTTCCAGGATAGAAAGCTGGGAACAACCAGCTGGGTTTGAGTGTAGATGAGAGTTCTTCAGGAAGCAGAAGGAACATGCAGATAGGGAACAGCATTGGCTTCCCCTGAGCTGCCATTCTGGCACATGGTGGCTGTCAAACGGGAAGCTTTCACTTTCTCCTATTGGCAGGAAGAAACACATGGAGTGACACCTTCACCCTGTGGAGCAGCTGCAGCCAAGGCAAGCTGAGGGCAGCTGTGATGGAGCCAGCCTCAGACTTGCAGCTCTTAGGCTAGCTAGGAAAACACTGCCAGAGAGAAGGCTGCTGAGCTGAGAAGAGCAAAGGCTGGGGCCAGGCACTCAGTGCTGCTCCTTGCTCCTGTGTCCCTGGCAGGTACGAGACGGAGCTGGCCCTGCGGCAGAGCGTCGAGGCTGACATCAACGGCCTGAGGCAGGTCCTGGACCAGCTCACCCTGTGCAGGTCTGACCTGGAGGCACAGCTCGAGTCCCTGAGGGAGGAGCTCTGCTGCCTCAAGAAGAACCATGAGGAGGTAAGGTCCTGCCCTGGCCCTACAGAGGAGCTTGGCTCCCTCAGCTTTTTCCTTCTTGTTAGAGAGTGAGATGATCTGGGTGTTGTTTGCAGGAAATGAGCTGTCTGAGGAAGCAATCGACTGGAGATGTGAGCGTGGAGGTCAATGCCTGTCCTGGCCCAGACCTGAGGAAGATCCTGGAGGAGATGAGGTGCCAGTATGAAACCCTGATTGAACGTAACCGCAAGGAAGTGGAGGATTGGTATGAGTGCAAGGTGAGTCCATTCACACAGCCCTGACCCAGGCAATGTTCCACAATGACTTATTAAAAACACGTAAGATCTACAACAGTTTTAAGTGGAGCAAGTGACACAGGGGACACTGCCACACAGCAGTCTATTCATGGTGTTGCATGTGAGCAAGACTTGAGGCAGGTGCTCTTTGCAGAGCAGTGAGTGGTGAGGAAACCTGGACAGAGCAAGAGGAACAACCAGCAGGGCTTACACTGCATTAGGACAACAGAGTTCACCCAAACCTTTCTCATTTCAAGGTTTTTTGCCTAGCTTCTCAGCTCTTAATACATAATCTGACTTCAACTAAACATTGCCTGAACCTGTTCCCAGATTGAGGAGGTGAATCGGGAGGTTATCACGAGTGGGCAGGAGGTAGAGACATGCAACAACCAGGTGACGGAGCTGAGACGCCAACTGCAAACCCTGGAGATCGACCTGCAGGCTCAGCTCAGCCAGGTGGGTGCTGAGCTCACCACAGCTCTGCTGCCTCACACTTGTGCTTTGGGGGGAACTCTCCCAGATGAATGCAGTGTTTCTCATGCCCCATGTCACTCCTCAGAGGGACAACCTGGAGTCCTCTCTGGCTGAGACAGAGTGTCGCTACAACAACCACCTCGGGGAGCTGCAGAGCCAGATCACCTGTGTGGAGCAGCAGCTGGCTGACCTGAGGGCAGAGATGGAGTGCCAGAACCAGGAATACAAGATCCTGCTGGATGTGAAGTGCCGCCTGGAGCAGGAGATCCACACGTACCGCTGCCTGCTGGAGGGGGGGCAGCAGGACCTGCTGTGAGTAACTGGCTGCAGGCACTGCCAGCAATGGGGACTGAGAGCAGCAGGGACAGGGGGAAAGGGCAGTGGTCATTTCCCTGCCATTTTCTTCCTGTCTCCTTAGTCAGCAAGGAGGAATCAGTCAGTCCTCAGGCCTAGGAGGAGGAGTTGCAAGAACAAGTGGAATAGGAGGAGGAGGAATCATCAGAACAAGCCACACTTACACTTCTGCTGCGCAGATGCCCTCGTGTGCAGCTGCGGAGATCCAAGGTAAGAGCTGCAGCACTCCCCAGGAGCTCCACAGGGTTCTCTAGCCTCATGCCACAGGGACAGACAGCAAGAGAGATCTTCCTCCCATGGCTAAGAGCTTTATTGTGAGGTTACTGGTGAGGCCCCAGAGGAGAGCACACAAGGAATGTTCTCAGGAGCTGGGACTCTGCCAGGAAGCCTCAGAGCTGCAAAATGAAGGAGGTGGAAGAGGGTTAGAAAGGAGAAGGACAGGAAAAGGAGAGTCAGCAGGCATCAAGCCACAGAGAACATGACATGAAATCTGGGACAAAGAAAGCAGAGTGCCCAGAAATCAGGAAAAAAAAACCCTGAGAATCATGGGAATACTGGCAGGAAACTACTAGTGCTATTTCAAGGGGAAACTTCCAGCCAACAGCCAGATCTCTCCAGGAAGGGACAGTATTTAGCTGAAATCCTAACTGAATTGGCTTGTGAAATGATCCAGTGTATAGAATGGCTGTGTGGGAAAGAATCCATTTGTGCTCTAAACCAAGTCATGTTTCCCTTGATCTCTCCAGTGCCTTGCAGAAGGATTTGTGATTAAGCACAGAAATGAGAATATCCAACAAGAGAAGCCTGAAGCAGAGCCATGGATGAAGAGAGAGAATATTTACTGTCTGCCCTGCAGAGAGCAAGGAGTGTGCTCTCCTGTAGTACTCAGCAATGCTAAGCAATGTGTCAGGGGATGAGCAGGGGCTGGGCCACATTCTGCTTTATTATGCTCTCTGCCTTTCCCAGTCTGTCCTGCTGCATGTGCCCAGCCCCAGGACTCTTGCTGGAGATAACCAGCAGGGTGAGCATTCCTCTGCCTGCTGCTGAAAAGATTCCTCTAATAAAACTTTGCTTCTGCCTGATGCAATCAAGAACCTTGTGTCTGCAAACTGAGTTCCTTTAGGACACCAGGTGCTGGTCCCTGCACAAGGGTCACACTGCCCTGGGAACAAAGCTGCTTTGCCAGTGGCAGCCAGAGAATGGCCTTGCAGCTCTTGTCCACCTCCTGCCTGGCCAAGCCTGGAGCTGTGCCCTCTCACACCTCATCATCCAGCCTGGGAGTGTGCTTTGGCTAAAGAGGAACTCTTGATCTGCACAATTGATTGCATTTCTGCTGACATGGCTTATAGTCCAACCTATGCCTTCATTCTGTAGGAATCTTCCCGTTGGGAAAAGGCCTGGAAGCAGAATGTTTATTTCCTATCTATCCTCACATAGTGACTGAGTCCTTTACTGGGGATCCTTCTGAGAGTTCCAACCTGAACATCACCAACTGCTGGCAGAGCATACTGACAGTGAACACAGAGCTGGAGAGGGCAGGGTGGAGGGAGAATGCAATGATGAAAAGAGCCATTTTATCTTAAATCTCCCAAGCAAGGCAAAGCTCTCTCCCTCCTTTGGCCTCCAGCAGCAGCTCTGAGGCCAGTTGCACAGGCAGGGCAGTGTCCCTGTGTCAGTGGTTTAGTAAGCCAGGGCCCTGGAGGACTGCAGCCAGCCATGGGCAGAAGCCATGGTGAAACTCCAGAGTCAGCCTGGCTTTGGAGAATTTTCAGTTCAAAGCCATTATGAGCTGGAGGCTGTTCTGAGGATTAATTGTCTGTTGGCCCAGCAAAGCAAGCAGAGGTTGCTTTCAGATGTCCACTCCACCCTGCAGCTTCCCAGCTAAAGCAGCAGCACTGGACACAGCTACAGCTACAGTCATTTCTGTTCACTCAGGAGGTGAGCTGGCAAAGCCCAGCTCCTGGTGACACCTTTTGTGTCAGAAGGTGGAGGTTATGCCAGTCATCCTTGGCAGAGGAGGAGGAAGAGGCCACAGACAAAAGCTTTTCAGGACCATATTTGCAGTATAGCCTGGCACACTTCTCTAGCATCATCTCTTTTATGTAGACACCAGTTTGTGTAGTGCTAAAGAAATAGACTGAACACAGCCTGAAACCTCCCAGGGAAGCATCTCCAAGGCCCACAGGCAGCAAGTGTCTGCAGAAGCTGAGCCATTGCAGGAGCCCTGCTCCTGTTGTAAAACACCATGGGGAGAAGAGGTCTCACTGGTAGTTCTGTTTCATCTACCAGACACTAAACCCTGGAGCAAATGGAGCACTGGAGCAGCTGTGGTAATGCCTCAGAGGAGTGGCCATGGGCAGGAGGTTTTAAACCAAGACTCTAAACCAAGTCCTTTTTAAAGATAGCTCCAGCCCTACAGCAAGTCCCAGACAGCTCAGGAGATGTGTAAGGTCTTCACAAGAGATTAGGAGAGATCCTTATCATGGTTATAATGGCAAGTTCCCATCTGTATATCCCTGTTGTTCTTAGAGCTCTGGCTGAGAGAGAAGTTGGGAAGCAAACCTTTCCCTTTTCCTTCCCATTGCCTTCTCCTGCCTTAGTGCAAAGGCAGCCAGTGCTGCCCTGCCTGCCCTCAGTCCTTCCCAATCCAGAGTCCTCACTCATTTCTGACCATCCACAGGCACTGTACTCCAGTTCCCAGTCTCCCCACACCACAGAAAAGCTTGCTGCTTTCTCCTGGAGCCCCAGCTGATTGCCACCAGCTCTGGGCTGGTTTCCTCTTGCTGACACCCAGCCACTCCACCTGCTTCCCTGTACCCATCCAAGGGCTTCCCACCCTCCCCACAGCTCCAGCAGTGCAAAGCATGCACTTCCCAGAGGAGCTGGCCTAAATTCCTGAGAGGTGAAAGAGACCTAATGACATGGCCAGGACTCTCATCATCCAGACTTCATGGAGATGCCTCTAGAGAGCTCCTGGGGGTGCAGACTCAGCTCCTAGGACACTCTGATGTTGTTTGGGATGCGTCTGGAGAGCACGAGAAGGAAGCTTGTGATAAACAGCTCCCCAGCAGCACCCTGGAAACAACCTAGATATTAAGGAGCTTCAAATTATGGAGCTGCAAACCTGGGTCTGGAAATTACATTTCCATGACATTTCCATATGTCTTTGTGCTAATGAGAGAGACACAGGAAGCTGCTGAGTTCAAATAAGCAAATGAAAAGAGGAGGGAAAGTTTAATTTATTTTTTAAGGTCTTCAGAACAACTATTTCATTTTATCTTTGCTTAACTAGTGCAGGCAATTCCTGAAGAGAAAAACAGCAGGAGAGAGAGTAACTGTGTGCAGAGGTGTCTGCAGCAGGAAGAGGTGAGTGCAGGCCCACAGGGGACTGAGGTATGTGAGAGGAGCAGGAGCTCTCTGCTGTAATCCCCACAATCAGCATGGAGACATCCTCTCCTCCCACTGAGGGCTAAGTCACTCTGTGTTTCTGCCTGCTCTGCTCTGATGTGCTAAATGCTAACTGTGCAGCAGAGGAAGGAAGGTGTGCTCCCTGCACAAGATGCTTGCTGCAGACAGCTCTTGGGAAACTCCTGAGGAAGCACAGCCAGGCCAGGCCAAGCTTCAAGCCACGCAGCATGACATCAGTTTCGCTTCACTCTTACACCACACCCTGACTCCAATTATGTCTCCAGTCCCAGCAAGGAGATGCTGCTATTCCTTCCTAGCCACCATCACTTCAGGAGAGTTTTTCCCTCTTCTGAGCCTTGCTCCTTTGTGTTTAGGGAGTGAGTGGAGCACAGGTAGAAGGAAGGGCAGGCTGATGTTCAGGAGACCTGGGTTCAGCTGCAGACTCAGCCAGAGACATGCTCTTTGCCTTGGAGTAAAGCACTTTGAGCAAATCTCTCCCCACCTCTGTCTCCAGCCTGTGGAGATAGCACTGGAATGCTGCTGGCTCTCACTGTACTGGATAGGTAACATCCAGGGATGCAGAGATAAGGGCAGACATCTTTCCAAACAGAAATAAGGAGAATAAGATCCATACAATGATGGCCAAACCCATGAAGACTGGGACACTTCAGTCCTTCCCTAAGTGGGATTATTTGTTTGCCATATTAATACCTATTCCAATTCACACTCCTGGCACAGAGTGAGGATTTAAGCAAGAGCTTGGACTCACTTGTTCCCTGGTGAAGCAGCCTTGGAGAATGTCCTCCAGTGAAGGGCTGACTTCAGAAAGCTGTGGAACACCTGGCTCTTCCCAATGGCCAGAAGGAAGAAGGTCTCTCCAGAGAGAGGGACTGAGGCTTAGCAAAACGCTGCACGAAAACAAGCTCAGCCTGAATTTTGATGTCAGAGGAGTGAAAGGATTCGTCTCTTTTAATCTCTCTGCCAAGCTAAGGTTTGGAAACACTAATGATAGAGAAGAACCTCTAGTTTGTACTTAATCCATCCCCTCCAAGCCAGAGTAGATGTGTACTGGGCAACGATTGCTCTGCCAGCTGGATCAGCAACTCTGTACCTGCTAGGAGAGCAGCAGAGATTCCCACAGGAAGTTCCCACTCACATTCCCTGTTCCCAAGCACTCACCCTTCCCTGACCACCACCTGTAAGGACAGAAATTGCACCTATACCTTTCACTGCACAGCAGGAGACATTTGGAGTCCTTTTACCTTGATGCTCTCCACATAAAGGAACAAATCCTTTGTGAATGACTAGAGAGCCATGAGCACAGCTGAGGAACCTTCCAGCCCTGTCCATTAGAGATCCATCCATGGTCTCCCTTGGCTGGTGGCACAGTGTTCTGGAGCTGTCACTTAGCCTAGGGAGAGATTTGAAGGCTAATCTCTGTGTCTCTGATCTTTCCACCAAGCTCTTACATCATTCCTCACACAACAGGCCAGAGTCAAACTTCACATTTATGCTTCCTTTTTCATCTTACATATTCCACCATCAGCACCTCGCAGGAAAACTGCTTATTCAACTCAAAATAAATGAAAATAAATTAATGAGAGATAAAGAGTTCTTTGATGCAATAACCTTTAATGATTTCTTCCTGGTATGTAATTTAGGACAGTGTTTTTCCTGGCTTAACGCTGTAAAGTTTGCATCATAAACAAAAAGCTGATGATTCATAAAACATTATTGCTAATGCATTTCTGAGATGAGCAAGAGACATGTAAAGCATCTTCCCTGTGCCCCAGGATTCTTGAAAGGAAACTTCCCTTTGAGAAATGATTCCTGGCACAGCTGGCTGGAGTAGCCAGCCTCCTGGGAAGGAGGCAGAGGTGACACCCACTGGGAAGGTATAAATAGAGTCTGGAGGCCAGGGCCAGCTCGCAGTCTGATTTAAGATCAAGCTGTGCATCTTGCTTTGGGCTTCTGCTTGCATTTCCAGCTGCTGTCGCCATGAGTTGCAACATTAAGGAGACTATTACTGTGTCTAGCAAAGGCAGGAGCAGTGGTGGCAGCTGCATCATTGGTGGTGGTGGTGGAGCACGGATTGCTTCCTACGGGATAGGCAGTGCCAGAGGTTTTTCTGGAAGGAGTTACTGTGGTGGAGTGAACTATGGAGGGGGAGTGAGCGTAGGGAGCTTGGCAGGTGGGAGCTATGGAGGTGGCAACTGCTATGGCAATGGCCTTGGCTTTGGCCTGGGAGGGGGGGTGGCTGTTGGTGGGCTCGGTGGGGACTGCTTGCTCTCCTCCTGCGATGAGAAAGTCACCATGCAGAACCTCAACGACCGCCTGGCTTCCTACCTGGACAAGGTGAAGTGCTTGGAGAAGGAGAATGCTGAGCTGGAGTGCAGGATCAGGGAGTGGTATGCCACCCAGGGCCTGTCCTGCGAGCCCCGGGACTACAGCTGCTACTACAAAGAGATTGAAGACCTGCAGAATCAGGTAAGCTCCTGCTCCTCTCCTTCCTCCTCCAGCTAAAGCTTAGCTCTGAGCCTGGGTTAGAGCCTGCTGCAAAGGTTAGAGGTCACTTTGGTGCTGCTAAATGCACTTGGCAAGCTCCCCTCTGACAGTTCTGAGGGTGTGCTGCCAGGGATACAGGTGGGATAAGGTGTCTAGAAGGAAGAGGATGTTGTGTTACACTGTGTTTGCAGTATACAGTTATAAGGATGGCATTAGCAAGTGTGCTCTGAGGAAATGCAGTCGTGTCAGTCCAGTAGGAAAAGCAAAGCAAAGAGGACTACAGAAGGAGAGCAAAGAACACACAGCAAATGCTCTATCAAACAAAGCTTTATGAATTCTAGGTGAGAAAAGTTGAGTATCTGAAACTGTCAGAGTGGCACAAACAACTTGGTTACTAATATGTTCACAGCTATGGCTGATCTGAAGGCTTAAAGATACCTTCCAATGATCTTCCCTGAAGATCCTTAAGCTTGAAGCCCAGAACACTCCAGCTTGAATGTCAGCTGAGATTTAATGTCCCAAGGGAAGTTCTTTAGGCTCACTTCTTTATGAAGCACCTTTGGAACTTGCCTTCAGCTCTGGAAAGTGGGGAGTCCTGTCCCACAGCTCCAACTTCCAGCCTCTACATACTTCACCTCTTTTCTTTACTGCCTGTGAGCTAAGGAGGCAAAGCCACCTCCTGCTCTGCTCGGCTCGAGGAACAAGGTTACTTCAGTAAGAAGTAACAGAAAAAACGGAATTGTGACTAGTTACTGCTTAGCTGCAATCCAGACAGACCTATGGAGCACAGCAGCAGGCAGAAGGGAGACACTTCTCATGCTCTGCTCTTTTCCAGATTGTCTGTGCAACCATTGATAACAACAAGATCATCCTGGACATTGACAACAGCAGGATGGCTGCTGATGACTTCCGAGTGAAGTGAGTGCTCCTCCGTGCCCAGGGACCCTGCCACCTCCTCCCTGCTCCTGCACAACCTACTCATGGAGTCTCAGGGCACTAATTACAGAGGCTCCAGACAAGTCTCCCCACAGCAGCACCTTAGGACAGGAGGCAGTGATGAAAGGCTTTTTGCTTTTGGTGGCCAGCCCTCCCTTAATTACTATTCTTGGGTAAAACATTTGGCAACCCTGTTTGTGGTGAGGGCTGGGGACTGACACTGCAGGGAGTGCTCCTTAGTGGGGTAGTTGGTGCCTTTCCACCATAGACCAGTGCAGATTGGGATCAGCAGAACAGCAATGCAGCTGAGTAAGTGATACCAGATAGCCAGGGCAGCAGGGGAAGAGAGGAGCAAAAGCTTTCACGTAACAGAGATGAAGCACAGTGCAGAAACCAAATGCATCAGCTCAGACAACCCAAGCCAGCTGACAGCAGGAGATCTTTGCACCAAGTGAGCACCTGTGAGGTGTTCCCCTGCTGAATTTCTGCTCTCTTGGCCCTGGCAGGTACGAGACGGAGCTGGCCCTGCGGCAGAGCGTCGAGGCTGACATCAACGGCCTGAGGCAGGTCCTGGACCAGCTCACCCTGTGCAGGTCTGACCTGGAGGCACAGCTCGAGTCCCTGAGGGAGGAGCTCTGCTGCCTCAAGAAGAACCATGAGGAGGTAAGGTCCTGCCCTGGCCCTAGAGCACTGTGGCCCTGATGTAAAACCTCACCCACACGAACGTGCTCCAAATTTAGAAGTAAAGCACAAGCACTTTCACTCCCCAGCTTTCCCCTCAGTCCCATCTGAATGTTCTGGGATTCAGACCCACCTGTCCTGTGGGAGCTCTGGCAGGGAGACACTGCTGCTGCCAGGGCTGTGCTGGCACTGGCAGTGCCAGAGGGGAGTGAAAGTTGCTTCTGACTCCAGTGGATGAGAAATTACCTAACAGCTATGTTGGGGCAAACACTTGCATCACCTTCCCGAGCTCTTGAGAGCTGGAGGCAGCACTCACAAGCAGCACTGCTCTCAGCCACCAAGCTCTGCTCTTCTCTGCTGCCTTCCAAAAGCCAGCATGCATCTGATCCAGCTTCTCTCTCCAGGAGATGAACTGTCTGAGAAAGCAATCGACTGGAGATGTGAGTGTGGAGGTCAATGCCTGCCCGGGACCAGATCTCAGGCAGATCTTGGAGGATCTGAGGTGCCAGTATGAGACCCTGATTGCACGCAACCGCAAGGAAGTGGAGGATTGGTACGAGTGCAAGGTAAGCAGCACACACCTGCTGGGACAGGGGCACACTGCAGGGCACAGCAGCATTGCAGAGAACACACATGGAGACCACAAGCAGTTCTTCCTCCTCAAGGAAGCCTGAGATGAGCACTCATTAAACTCGGAGTTCCACAAGAGACACAGGCCTGTCTGACCAGTTTGGTATGTCCCATCTGCAAGGCCTTCTGCTGTGTTGTTGATATTCCACATTTGGATTAAAGAGACTTCATAGCCACAAGGTTAATGAGATTTGGGAGAAGAGCAAGCAGTTAACTCCCAGGGCACAGAACTCACCCTGCTCACCTTGCCTTTTGTCAGCTACTCACTGTACTCTGCTACTCTAAACGCAAGCCCAGATGCTCCCTGAGCCTCTTTCTCCTGGTTTGCTCCTTCCCAGATTGAGGAGGTGAATCGGGAGGTTATCACGAGTGGGCAGGAGGTAGAGACATGCAACAACCAGGTGACGGAGCTGAGACGCCAACTGCAAACCCTGGAGATCGACCTGCAGGCTCAGCTCAGCCAGGTGGGTGCTGAGCTCACCACAGCTCTGCCAAGGTCACTGCTGGACTTGGCAGCATCAACAGCCACAACCACCAACCAGCATGGTGGTGGTGAACAGCTCTGTCATTTTGGGGCTGGAAATGACAAACTCCAGAGAGACAGATCATGAATGTTATTTTTTGGTTGTCTTGTTTATAGAGAAATAATTTGGAATCCTCTCTGGCTGAGACTGAGTGCCAGTACAACACCCTCCTGGGTGAGCTACAGAACCAGATCACCTGTGTGGAGCAGCAGTTGGCTGAAATCAGAGCAGAAATAGAGTGCCAGAACCAGGAGTACAAGACCCTACTGGACGTCAAGTGTCGTTTGGAGCAGGAGATTCAGACCTACCGGTGCTTGTTGGAAGGAGGACAGCAGGACCTCATGTATGTAGATCTCTAAAGCCACTAGAAGCTAGAGGAAACTCTCAGGGATCTGGATGACAGATTGGGAACCTAACATAATCTTAAATCCATCTTAAAGCTTTCTTTGAGATGAAAAAGTTGTCTTATGAGCAACTTTACTGTAACGAAAATGTGAACTAAAGGTCACTCCCTGGGATCTGCAAAGCAGAGAGCTCAAAGCTGTTAATTGCTAGTTACAACACTAACTACTAGGATTATGTCAGCATTCATAACAATTTTCTACAGTAAGACGGGCAAGAACTGCTAAAATAAGAACTAATTGCAACACTCTGCATTGCATCTCGATGCCAAAGGGGAGCACAAGTGCAAAGCAACTCTGCAAGTGAAAACAGGACTGGGTGTGAAATACTCTGACCTCTACAGACCTAGTTTGTGTCATGTACTCAGTCAGCAGTCCTGTAAAGTTCTAAAATTCCCTGTTTCTCTCTCCAAATTGATCCCACTAGTCATGGAGGAGGAATTGGGGTAGGAACTGGAGGAGGAGTCATTAGGACAAGCCACACATACACCACAACTGCAACTTCCCACTGCCAGCCCCAGGTGCCACCCTGCAAGACTGGAGATATACAAGGGAAGAGCTGTGCTTTCACACGAGGCAAGCTGGGGCTTGGGGTTTTTTGGTTTATACTAAGGCCAGGAGACAACAGAGACTTTCTGGGGTTTCCTGGGTTGTCTACAGCCTGCTCTTGTTTCCCAGTGTATCCCTGCAGGAATAAGGGCACTAAACAGAGCAAATGTTTGTTGCTGGAATGATTTCATCTCAGTTCCAATCACATAACGCTGTGACATTTTTCTCCCAGTGACCTGCAGAAGAATTTGTGATTGAGGAGGGAAGGACTAGAAGATGAGACAGAGAGAAAGCCACAGACAAGCCAAGAACACTCAATGTTCACTGCACAGCTCCCTGCAGAGAAAGTAGAAGTAACTCAGCGACGCTTTGCCATGTACCCAGAGGACCCCCCGGGGGTCACCTGCTCTCTTCTGCTCCTTTTGCTCTCTAATGCTCTCAGCTCTAGAGGTTACTGCTGTTAGTCAGGATCACTAATGTGCCTGCTGCTGAAAAGATTCCTCTAATAAAACTTTGCTTCTGCCTGATGCAATCAAGAACCTTGTGTCTGCAAACTGAGTTCCTTTAGGACACCAGGTGCTGGTCCCTGCACAAGGGTCACACTGCCCTGGGAACAAAGCTGCTTTGCCAGTGGCAGCCAGAGAATGGCCTTGCAGCTCTTGTCCACCTCCTGCCTGGCCAAGCCTGGAGCATGTGTTGCCCATTCCTGCAGGAGCTCCTCCAGGTTCTCCATGAACAGCCAGACATGCCTGTGTGCTTCCCTTTGGCTAAATTCATTGCAGAACAACAAAGGAGGAAGTCAGTGGAGCTGGAGCTCAACAGTGAATGGAGAGAGATCAGTACAGAGATTCCCATCAGAAAGCAAGCTCAGCATGGTCTATATCCATAAACAGTTAGCAGCTTAGCCCTTTGCACAGCTCCAGCTGCCCTCCAGATGTGTCAGACACTAGAGTGTGAGATGTGTTGGGAGTCCAGTGTCAGTCACACAGGCCTGACCAGATCAGTCAGCTGAGGGGAGGGAGGTGCCTGCTGACCTCAGCTGTCTGCTGGACTCCTCTAGTGGAAGCATCTCTGAGACAGTCTGCAGAGCCTGGGCTGAGGAAGCACCCAACAGCAGTGCCTCTTGTTGTGGGTGGCTGTGAGCAGAGCTCAGAGCAGGTGCTGAGATGACAGCACTCCAATTCCATCGTGTCTCCTCCTGCCTTGAGACAAGCATGGGGTGGTTGGGCATCCACAGCCGTGCAGAGACACCCACAGGATGGAAGAGCAGTGCCATGGCCTGGCAGCATGCTTTGGAGCCTGTATGACATTTGTCACACCGAAATTCATGGAAAATGCTTTGGAAACCTTTGCTGAGAAAGTCAAAAAATACTTGAAGCATAAAAGGAAGTGAATTTCCCCCAAACCCCACTCCTGAACAGATCACATGCTGCAGAGCTGCATTCCTGCTTCACTACAGTCTCATTAATCTGGCAACTGAGTTTTCACTTTCTGCTGCCACTGGCACTGCCATCTCCCTCCTGACCCTCAGAACCAGCTATCATCCTGAAGAGCTTCTGAGGATATTTACAGTGGGTTGGGTTTGCTGTGGGGTTTTTTCAGGGGAAAGAGAACTCAAACGTGTGCCTGCCTGGGAGCCAGGAAGGAGCTGCCAGTCTGGTGACCTTGTGCTGAGGCTCAGGCAGGAGCTTTTCATGAGCACTGCTTGATTTCAGCTCAAACCTTCAGAGGAGCTGGAATAACAGATTATCATCAGAGGCAAACACTGTTTGTGCTGCAGAACACGGAGACAGAGAAAGTCCCAGATGAGCTGCAGCAGCCCAGACCTCGAGGTACATTCCAGATCTCTCCATAAGGTGTCAGCTGTTCCTAACTGGCAGATCCAGAAGGAATGCTGAGTGCTTAGGCTCCTGCTCCCCAGTGCCTGCCCTGCACCATGGGCTGCAGCTCTCTAGAGGGCACTCAGCTCTCACTGAGCCTGCCAGGGGTGCCCAGGGACAGGCTGTGGCCATCCCAGCTCCCAGGCTTTGCCTAATCGCAGCAACACTCAGCCGAGGAGATGAGGTGCTGGCTGTGGGATGTGCTGGGTTGCCCATGGACACCTTGCTCCAGCTTTCTCACCTTGCAGTGGGGCTGACTGTGGGGTGATGTGTGCCTATGGCAGGAGAGGACACAGGCTTCCCCCTGGCCCTGCTGTCCATGCCCAGGATGAGCTCCAGGCCGAAACTCCCTGCTCCCATTTCCTAATCCCTGTCTGTGTTGAGCAAACAACTGGAATATTCTGCACCGTGTGGTTAGGGAGGAGCCCTGTGAAACTCAGGCTCCCTGCAGGGGCTGTAGCTGTGTTACTACAACCCTTGCTGGCCAAGGCCTTGCCAACCAAGTAGCAGCAGCTGAGACCCCAAAGACTCAACCCTGCCAGAGGCTGTTTGGACCCCAAACAGCAGTTCCCAACCAAAGGGTTTATACTCTAAAGTGTCTCTTGCAGCTCTGACTCACCTAATGACTGTTCCTATCCTAATCTCCACCATTCCAGTGGGGGGTGGATCTTCTGAAGGTGCCATTTAAAGTTTCATCAGTCCCAGTCCCTGCAATAACGCACACGGAACAGATCCAGTGCAATCTCCTCTTGTTCCCTCCAGGAGATCTCTTTGCTGGGCTGGATGCTGCTGCCCACCCCTGCAGAGGGGGCAGCAGGGCCCCTCCCAGGGCTGCAGGCCAGTGATGAGAGTGCCAGGGCTATTTCCCATCACCAAACGTCTCAGGGTGTGGGCAGATGCCAAGCTTACACCATGTCCTGCAGGACAGGGAGGATTCACTCCCTCACTTCCAAACAAGTAACAAACCTGAGATGTTTCAACTAATCTGAATCAATTTTTCTCAGGGTTTTCAGTTTTCAAACATTTCGTTTTTTACCAGGATAAGAAAAACAATCCTTCTCATTTAAATGTTAGTGGCAAGAAGAGCTCCATGCTGAGTGTAAGCTGAACCTCCAAGGAAGGAGCACTGCACATCCTCAGCAGGAGAAGTGTTCTCCCTCCAACACAGTCACACTCCAGGGACTGAGCTTCTTTACTAGGGAGAAACATTGTTCTATGGGATTATCTGCTGTTAGTAAAATTGCTTAATGATTCTATAATAGAGGTTAGTTTACAGTGTGTAATTAGGAGAATGAGTCACATTCCCCAGATAGATCTCCCACAGGTTCTCTCTGTGTAGCAAGAGAAGCAAACTGAACTCTCCTGACAAGACCTGACCAGAGGTAGGAAGGATGGCAGAGGATTGATCCCCACTGAAGTACCCAAGAGGGCAGGTAACAGTCCAGTCCTACCCCCAGGATCTGCTCAGCAGCCTCTCCCAAACACCTCAGTCTGGAGGAGGCTGTGAAAGGCCCAGGAAAGGTGGTGCCCAGGAGCTTGCATGTGCTCACCACACATCCATCCCCAGGCATCAGCCCAGCCTCAGCCCTCACTGCTGCCACACACACCCCACAGGACAAGGCTTCCTTCTCTCCCAGCCTCTGCCTTCAGCCAGCACAGATCTGTGTGCCAGGCAGCTCATGGTAATGCTGCCATTGGAGTGCAGTGAGGGAATCCATGCCCACTCCGGGTGATCCTTTCAGGCTTAAATAGTCCAGGAGCTCCTGGCAGTTTCATCCCAGGAAAAGGGAAGAGGCCTCATTGCAAACTATGGTGTCATCCACCCCCAGGGCCTCTCCCTGCTCTCTTGGCTGTGACCAATGCACAAGGGAAGGTTCTCCTGAGTGCCACTGAACTCTAGGCTCTGTGGGTACCTTGTGCTCAGTGCAGAACCAATCTCACCTGGCAGTTCAAGTCACCCTTCCTTTTCAGAGCAGTGTGAGAGGCACAAATGATCACAGCTTCTCTGGAGCAGCCTTTCACAGGTCTCTCAAGCAGAAAAGAATCCAAAAGAGCTCTTTAACACTTCATACCTACACACCAGACTCTGCCTGGGTACCTGTGAGCAGCCAGGGCTGAGGATGCACCACACAGGCTCTGTATCCCTGCTGATACAGGAAGACTTGCCCACGAAGTTTTGCAGTGATCTCTACAAGGCAGGGAAGGCTCCTCAGAGCCTTCAGAAGGGCAGTCTAGCAGAAGATGGGAGCCTAGGTGTGTCCTGCAGCGTGGGTGAGGGTGTGCTGGGAGAGGCATTTCTAAAAAGATGTCTCCACAAACACTTACTCTAAGCCATAACAAACAAACCTCTAACTAGCAACAGCCACCAGCACAGAGACTGAGCAGCAAAGGGATAACATAGCAGAGCAAGACAGGCAGCTGGGTACCACACAAAAGCCCAGCCTGCACAGAATGCCAGCTGACAGCCTGCATCTCCATAAAGATCCTGGGATCCTGGGAAGGACAGAGAGGAGAGGAAAGGAATTGAGGTGTTTGCGACTCAGGTTGCTGTAGGAGCTCAGAATATGCTCAGCTGAACTATCCCACTGCTGTGTACTGCAAACAGAAACAATCTTAAAAGAAGGTGATGAAAGATAGCAAATATTTCTGCCTTTTGGTCATGCTGAGTCCATGAATGGAAAAACAAAACTGGAGGGAACTTATTGACTTAATCCCAAACCCAGGAACTTAACCTTCCTCCTCCTAGTTAGTATGTTCACATTTGCTCTGCAGAAGGAAAACATCCTTACTGAAATCCTGCAATCCCTTCAGGAGTGAGAACATCACCTCCTGTACCCACAGACATGCCAGGGGACACCTCCCCAGCTCTCTTGACCATCCTGAAGCTGCATGTGGCCTGGGCACACCGAGAGTCATTCCCTGCAACAATCTCTCACACTCCTCACTCTTAGAGAGCTGTTTTCCAGTTGTTGTCATACAACTCTTCATAATTAGTTACTTATAAGACAATTGCAGATTATGTTTGGGCTAAATAGCTGACACATGGGAGATTTGCCACTGGTCAGTAAGCTTTTATGAGAAATGGCAGAGCTGGCACAGTGGTTCAGTGCCTGAATTCAGCTGAGACTCCTTGGCAAAGGTCTGAAAGGGGAAAGAGCATGAGCAATGCCAACATGAAACGAGAGGCAGTGACACTTATTGCTGTCCCATAATGTGACATTTACTGTGGTGCTGAAAGAGCTGTGAGCAGGATGAGGTGAGTGGGATGAGCTGAATTCAGATGACTGTAAATCAGAGCAGATCTCTCTAATTCAGAGCCACCCAAGAGAAATTACACGTTTTGCACTAATAAACAAAGGGTCACAAACACTCCGAGTGTGGGCTAGGCTTCCTGACCCCAATTACCCTTGGCAGCAAGACTACAGCTTGCACACAGATGGCAGGAAGGTGGTGACACCCACGAGCTCAGGTATAAATGCAGCCCAGACAGGGTGGGAGTTGGAGCTATGATTCCAGAACAGTTGCCAGGCCAGCTCTGAGCTTCCACCTGCGTCCTTGGCTGCTGCCACCATGAGCTGTGGCTCCAAGCAGAGCTGCCTGCGAGGCAGCAGTGCCAGCAGCGGGGGGGATGGAGGAGGCAGCATGTACTCCTCTGCCTCCTCAAGAAGAATCACCTCCAGGACGAGTGGGGGGGGCAGGTTTTCTGGCAGCAGCTGTGGTGGAGGAAGCTCCAGGAGCAGCTGTGCTGGGGCAGCTGGAAGCTATGGGAGGATGAGGCGCAGCAGCTACGGAGGAATGAGCAGTGGCTGCTCCAGAGGGGGAATGGGCAGTGCTGCCTATGGAAGGGCAATGGGCTGGGGCTCAGGGGGCAGTGGCTTTGGAGCTGCTTATGGAGCAAGCTTTGGTGGAGGGGGTGGTGGTTTCAGTGGTGGCTTTCATGGAGGGATTGGGGGAATCCTCTCCAGTGATGAGAAGCTGACCATGCAGAGCCTTAATGAGAGGCTGGCTTCCTACCTGGACAAGGTCAGGAGTCTGGAGAAGGAAAACACTCAGCTGGAACAGTTAATCAGGGTGTGGTACCAGAAGCATGCTCCTGCTGCTGCAAAGGACTACAGCCACTACTATGAGACAATTGAAGACCTGCAAAACCAGGTAGGGTTTTCTTTGTCAGAGGTGCCTCAGCATTGACAGACTTTGTGTGATGCAGGGAAATGTCTGAGGCATGGCTGCTTGAAGTTCTTTACCCAGAGAGTGGTTAGGCACTGGCACTGGTTGCCCAGAGAGGCTGTGGATGCTCCATCCCTGGCAGTGTTCAAGGCCAGGCTGGATGCAGCCCTGGGTGACCTGGGCTAGTGATTGTATCCCTGCTCAATGTGGGGAGGTTGGAACTAGATGATCTTTAGGGTCCCTTCCAACCTGAGCCATTCTAGGATTCTATGATTCTGAACTCCCTAAGTGCCTCTCCAAAAGTGCCTCCTGAGCTTGCAATTCTGCCTTCTGTGCATGCATCCAAATACCTCCAACTGGAGGTGGAGGAACAATGCAGACCTCCCAGAGCACAGCCCACAGAGCCTTGGGTGGCTGGGACTGCAGACTCTCAGATGCCTGCAGTGGATTTCAGAGCCCAGGCAAGCCAGGAACAATTCCCCTCTGGAATGGGCAGGGTCGGATACCTGAGTACAGCTCTTGGCCCACAGGCCTGGAAGGTGAGGCAGAGCTGTGTGGTGACACCAAGGCTCTTGACAAGGCTCTTGTATTCCCAGAAGAGTTTTTGCCATTCTGATGCTATCTCCACACAGCTACCTCTGTGTTTTGCACTGTCCATAACCTTTCCAGGCCTCTGTGTGGAGGAAATGCTGTTGCCCACAGACACCTGGAATTGTAACAAGATCTCATTCATGTTTCTGTGCCTTGTGCAAACCTGAGAGATTCACAAGGAAAAATTGCCTCTTGTCTTGTAGATGGTGACTGCAGCTGTGGAAACCCACAGGGTGCTTTTGGACCTGGACAACACAAGGATGACTGCAGATGACTTCAGGATAAAGTAAATATAGATCCCTCCTTTCCAGACACTGGCTTCCTTTTTCCTGCTTTCCTCAATTTAGTCTAATAAATCAATTCCATAAACAAGCAGCAGTTCCCAGAGGTCCTCAGGGCTCCTCCTGGGTCCATGGCAGCACAACTGAACTCATCTGTAAGACTTCAAAATTCTTCATTATACTGTAATGATCTCTCTGGAGTCAATCCTTTAAAAAAGCTTTCTTTTCAAGGAAAGCAAAATGATTCTTTTCTCTCACTGAGAGCCAGGTGAAAGCTGCACCAAGTCTGCAGTACGGAGAGGCACAGAACATGTCTGAATATGAAATGGCAATGTTAATATTAACCTTTAAGTCCTGGCTGCTGATTTGATAACTCTGCTAGTTGAGAGATGCTGTGTGCTCTGAGGCACAGACACAAAAGCAGTCGCTGAGGTACTGGAAGCCCCAACACAAAGGCCAGCCCAGGGCTGAGCCTGTGGCCTGTCCTCGGCCCAGGTACGAGACGGAGCGCGGGCTGCGGCAGAGCGTGGAGGCTGACATCAACAGCCTGAGACCCTTGCTGGACAGCCTGACTCTGAACAAGTCTGACCTGGAAATGCAGTTTGAGTCGCTGAGGGTGGCCATCATTGACATCAAGAAGAACCATGAAGAGGTAAGGGACAGCTCCTTGAAAGCTAGATGCAGTGGGAAACCAGAACAGTGACAGTACAGGAGATGTGATCAGGCTCCAGCTGCTCCCCTCCTGTGGGGCAGGGAAGGGACCCTGAGACAGGCTGAGTGCCAGGCCCTGCTGGTCCCAGTCACCCTCCAGAAGCAATGACAGGGAAGTCAAGGCCAAAAAATTGCAACAACAAAAATACCAACAGACATATACATGTTGTTGAAAGGATCCAGGATGCTTGATGATGCTAGAGCTAATGCACTGAGTTCAGAAGTCTTTTGCAAAGCAATTGAACCATTTTTTGGTGTATTTGCCTTTCTGCAGGAGATGCAATCTCTGCAAAGCCAGTCTGGAGGTGATGTGAATGTGGAGGTGAATGCTGCTCCAGGAGAGGACCTCCTGAAAAAGCTGAATGCCATGAGAGAAGAATATGAAGGGATCATCCAGAAGAACCGTGAGGAGGTTGAGAAGTGGTATGAGATCAAGGTCAGTGGTGACAACCTGAGCCTTCACATGGCAAAAGAAGAACAATGCCAGCTCAAGCACTCCAAGTCTGTATATTCCATTTTCAGATGGAGGAAGTGAGTCAGCAAGTCCACTCCAGTGGCCAGGAGATACAATCAAGCAACCAACAGATCTCTGAGCTGAGACGTGAATATCAGAGCCTGGAGATTGAGCTGCAGTCACAAATCAGCATGGTAAGTAATGAATGCTTCTGCTCCTCTGACACACCAAGGACAGAGGAGCTGCTGGAAAGCTAGCAAAGCATCTCATGAAGATGCTTGGTACAGCTGCCATCACATTACATGGCCTAAGAATGATCTAATGCTGCCCCATTCCCATCCCCACTGTGTTGTGATGTCCATTTGCAGATAGACTCTCTGCAGTCCAACCTGGAGGACACTGAACGTCGCTACAACATGCAGCTGCAGCAGCTGCAGGGGCTGATTGGCCCCGTGGAGGAGGAGCTGGCGAGCATCCGCTGCGAGATGGAGAGCCAGAGCCAGGAGTACAAGATGCTGCTGGGCATCAAGACTCGCCTGGAGCAGGAGATTGCTCAGTACAGAGCCCTGCTGCAGGAGGGGCAGCAGGGGATTAGGTAAGTGCCTTCAGATTAATGAACATCTGTGCAAAGAGGTGAGGATGGAAGCAGCAAGGTTTGTGTTAGGAACTAGCACAACTAATTCATCATCAATGTCATTATTACAATCACAAGAATTGATAAGGAGTTGGCAAGAGGCCTAGGTGCATCTGAGAGGATGCCAGAGAGTGGCTGTGGCACTGTACATCTTACACATGCCCTTTCATCCTTACAGCAGCTCACAGGCAGGAGCTGGTGCTGGATCTTCAGGAGGAGGAGGAGGTCATGGAGGAACTAGTTGGCCTTCTGGAAGAGGAAGTAGTGGAGGAGGAAGTAGTTGGTCCTCAGGTGGAGGAAGCAGTGGAGGAAGAGCTGGAGTATCCTATGGAAGAACTTCCTCTTCTGGAAGTGGAGGAGGTGGCAGTGGTGGAGGAGGAGGGGGCAAATCCTGCCTGTCCCGCTCTTCATCTGCCCAGTCTGGCAACTCTTGTGAGAGCCCAGGTAAAGCTGGAATAAAGGAGACCTCCTGCTCTTCAGCTTTCTCTCTGAAGGGCAGGAAAGGATCTAAGAGCTTCCTGCCTTATCAGGCAATCTGCAGGATTCCTGCTGCTTTTCCCAGTGGGTTTTAATTCCACTGTGACCTCTGTTCTCAGCCAGCAGCACAAGGCTGGTGCTGTTCCTAGAAGGGACTTGGCTGAAGAGTTGTGTCAGAGGATGTCTGGAAAGAGGAAATGGGGGGGGGGAGGAAAAATGAACTCCAATCCAAAGCATGCAGGGAACTAGAGAAATCAATACTTCTGGAATTAAGGCAAATGTTGGACATGGAACAGGTATTAAGGGGAAAATGATTAAAGGAGGGTAAAGAGCTAGAACACTCCAGACACTTAAAAAATCCTGAAGTAGTAAAAGATGGGGAGTGACCTAAAGGTCTTCTCCATGTCTGATTTCATGGCTGTGCTTCCAGGAGGTGCTGGAAACATGAAGCTGTGCCTGGAAGGGGACAGGACACTGCAGAGAGGAGCAACGATGGAGGAAGTGTCTGAAGCTATAAAATCCCTGAGGCTGGGTAAGGCTCCAGGGCTGCCAGCCCCTCAGCCCAATGTCTGAAATGCTGCAGATGGCTCTGGAAAGCTCTCTTCCACTTCTCAGAGATGGAAGATGATCCTGCTCTGAGGTTGTAAATACACAAAAGTCCCTAAATCCGTGTTCAAGTGACAATGCTACAGACACTCTACATTTAAAGAGTGATTCACACGTGGGTAGCTGAGACTAGACCCAGGTCCATTATTTGCTGTGAGAAAGCTGCAGGCACAGATATTTGTACAAATATTAACCTGAGCCTGTTGTGACCTTTCCAGAGTGTTGGGGCAAAAATCTAGTCCACAGAGAACTGCACAGTCTGTAATGGGCAAGTGAGAAAAAGACTCAAAATGCTGAATGAGATAACATTTCTTCAAAGGAATTCTTGCTTCCCTTCATCTTCCCACAGGGAGTTTTAGGAGGAATGAGGACTGATGGGCAAAAGCAGCACCTGCCCAGGGCCTTTGGACTAGACTGATGGCTGATGCTGACTCTGCCAAGAGCACACTCTTCTTCTAGCTACTGCACATCCCCAGGGGCTCCTCAGACCTCTCTGCTGAGTCTGTCTGCTGCTTCTGGCTCGATTGCTGTGCCTAATCACTGCTACCTGAGTTAATCTCTACTGTGATTGGTATTCTTGTCAAAAAGAAAAAAAAACCCACACAAAAAGAACTGCTAATAAACCTTTGCTTCTCTCTGATGCAACGCAAAAGCTGTGTCTGGGAGAAATTTCCTTCAGCAGGCACTGGGCTTGGTTACAAATGTCAAGCCCTAGTATGGAACACACAGTAAGACACCAGATCAGGCATAAGAACAACACATTTGCAGCAACAAATTCACCATTTGAGCCTAAATGGGCAAAACCTTGAAGGCTTCAGCAGCAGGTGCAATGGGGAAACCAACAGTCAAAAGCTCTGCTGGTTTCTGCTCTCAACTTGTGCCAGGGAAGCGAGGGGTTAAGCAGCTGACTGCTCCCTGGAAAGCCTCTTCAAGGAGTCTTCCTAAGCACTCACTCAGATGCATTATCAAACTTTTTTACCATTGAGTTTAAAGATAGAAATGCTCAGCTCCCTGTGCCAAGCCAGCCCTGAGAGCAGAGCTCAGATGGCACACGGTTCCTGACCCCAAGTGCTCCCATTGCCATGCTGCTGGCTGGGGCACAGCCTGGCACCACTGCAGCTAGCTGTGCTGGGGAACAAATGCATCCAGGTGGAGCAGGAACCAAGGCACATCCCACACAGGATCTGAGAGGAGCAGGAACTCCCAGGAATTCCAGAGCTCCCAGCCATGCCTTGCTCTGCAGAAGCTGCACAGTGCCTGGTCCCTTCCATGGAATTCCATCTCAGGCCATGCCTGGTGTCTAACTGGGACAGGATCCATTTCACATACAAGAGTGGGAAATTATTCATATTCAGGATGTGATTTTACAGAACCCAGTGGCAGGTGGGGAGAGAAAAGAGAAGATAGCCATGAGAACTGATTCCCAAAGCAATTCCAAGGGTTGCCTCCAGGTGCCAGAGCAGAGGGACTGCTCACAGAGCCTAAAAGGACAGAGATGGAAGTTATTCTCTTTAACTGCAGCATGTTTCCCTCCCCTGTGCCATGGGTGGGTGCTGATCAGCCAGAGGGTTCCCCCTGCCCCCCCTGCTATGTCCCTTACAGCTCTTCTCCCTTCTCCTCTTGCTGTGGATCCCATGGGCTGAGCTGCTGGGGAACTCCACTTGAAAGCACTTCTCCCATGGCCACTCCTCACCCACACCTTCCACATCCCCTCCACTTCTCCTCTGCTGTAACAGCAGGACAAAGAACTAGAGAGCAGTTCAGTGCTGGAAGTTTCTCTCTGTTTTCTGGCTGGGAGGAAGGCATCACCCTCTGGAGAGGGTTGGGAAACACAGGCTGAGCGGGAGAGCGTGGGAACAGGGCTCTGAAGGCCCAAGCTTGGGCACATCTGTGCCAGTGATTCACTGCATTGCCTTATGCCAGGCTCCCAGCCCATGGGATCAGTGTTGGGGAAGAGAAAACAAACAGGAAAGTTTTCTGTTTGGTGTTTTTTCTGCCCAGTGTCTCTGTGGGGCCTGAGGAACAGAACCACAGAATCATTTGGGTTGCAAGAGACCTTTAAGATCATCCAGTCCAACCCTTAACTGCCACTGGCAGGTCACCACTGAACCATGTGCCTCAGCACCACATCTCCAGGGCTTTTCAACCCCTCCAGGGATGGGGAATCCAGCGCTGTCCTGGGCAAACCTGGGCCAGGCCCTGACAACCCTTCTGGGAAAGAAATTCTTCCTTACATCCAACCCAAACCTCCCCTGGAACAACTTGAGGCCATTTCCTCTTGTTTTATCACCTGCCATCTCCATGAAGGACTACTGGACACACAAGCACCTGCTGATAGCCCTGACCTGACTGCTAAGAGGCTCTGCTGGGCACTGTTGATCCTCTCTTTCCCCAAAACATGACTTAGTTTGTGTATTTTCACTGCCAGCTATCTAATTACCTAGCACCTCTGCATCTAGCCTTGCAGAAGAAATGCCACTGAGACAAGTCCTTGTAAAACTCGAGGAGTTTGGTGTGGGAAGGAGAACCCAGCCCAGGAAGGCAGCTCAGTGCAAAGCAGGAATAAGAAATGCAGCTATTGTAGTGCCAGTTGTCAAAGCTCAGGGCATCTTCGAGTGGGACTGCAGAGACAGGCAAAGCAGTGAGGAGAACCTTCCACTTTTTATTTGCATGCATTTTGTTAGGCATTAATCAGCATAATAAGCCTTAATTTTATGAGGACAAAATGTTGCAATTCAGATACTTATCTGGTGTTCCTTTCAGTGCTCTGAGAAGAAAACTGGGGGACTTGTTAGAACAAGAACTGCAGATCAGCCTAAGGCACAATTCAATGTGCAAACACACTCCTGCGTGTTTGGCTCCAGCTCTCCCAGAGCAATCCATCTGTCCATCTGAGCAAAGAGATGGAATTTCAACATTGCCTATGCACAGATTCTGCTGAGCTCTCCTTTATTTAGGATTAAGTGTCAGATGCTCCAGGGGCTCTGTTCATGGGCTGCAGTTGGTGGAGTGAAGGAGTCATTTCCCTGCACTGCTGGGGGCAAGGGGAGCTCACCCATCTCACCAGGCATGCCCACCGGGTTCTTCACTTCTATCAAGGGTAACTCAAGCTAAATCTTAACTGTTTGACTAACAAGTTCTCCAGGCTGCCTCTGTGCTTGCAGTGTTACCTGCTGCTGGCAAACAGAGACCCCAAAGTAGGAGTCAGTCCTCTGCAGAGCTCAGCCCAGCAGCACAACCTTCCCAGGGCTGGGTCTGATCCAGAGTTCTTCAGAAATGATTGTGATTTCCCTAGGACATGAGCAGGTGAAGCAGGAATGAAGTGTGAGCACAGACTCCAAGGTGAAAATAGATCCTTTCCTCTCACAAAAATGTCTGGTGAGAATGATGGGAAGAGATTCACAGAATCACAGAATCACAGAACCACCAAGACTGGAAAAGACCCCCAGGATCATCAAGTCCAGCCTATGACCCAATACACCACAACATCTAAACCATGCCACTCAGTGCCATCAAGAGAACAAGCTCTAGAAGTTTCCTGAGGCATGGCATCAGTGACACTGAATGAAGGGGAAAGGGTTTCATTTTTTGGGGGTGCACAGACACAAAAGGGAGCCTACATTTTCTCCAGGTCTGGTTTGGATGCTGCAGCTCCAGCCTGCCCTAGGAGTCTCCCAGTTTTGCTAAAGTCCACAGCAGTGTGGGCTGCTCCCAGAGTTTGTCTCCATTCTGATGCTAGGCAGTCACTGCTTTGATATGTATCACAGAGAGCTGATTAAAAGGAGAACAATAACAGAGAGAGAGAGCAGGAATGTCGGTTGGGCTTGAGCAGTGCCATGTGCTGAGCTTGCCAAGGAGCAGCCCTCGGAGCCAGGATGAGCTCTGCTGGCACCTGTGCAGAGAAAGGTCCTCACTCTGCTGGGTTCCACACAGCAATGTTAGCTACTTGATGCTGTGTCCATGCATGGCCATTAGTGATTAAACTAGAAAAGGTCCTAAACCTGCCAGTTCCTTCTAGGTAATTCTGTAACCTTCCATCATCCAGAGAACACATGAGCAGAAAGCCTCAGAGAAAAGAAACTTTTGAAGCCTCTTTAGATGAGCTCAGAAAGGGAAAACTCATCCTGTGCCCAGAATGGATCTTCTCTGGTGTGTAAATATTTGCACTGTTAAACATTTCATGATCAATGCAGTTCAACCTGCCAGGAGTTCAGCTCTTGCAGCAGCAGCAGCAGAGCATGCAGCAGCTCAGAACTCATGTTTATGCTGCTGAGGTGACACTAGCCATCCTCCAGCTGGAAATCAAAGAGAAATTATCACATCATCAAGCTACTTGAAATCTTTCATCATCTTCGAGCCACTGAGCAGCAAGATAAAATCAGAGAGCTTTTGAAAGAGGTTGGGTAAGAAGCAATAAAGCAATGCTGGCAGAATGGATCCCACCAGAAAATGTTAAAGAAGCCTTCATTTAACCCAAAACAGGGCAGAAGTTAAGAGGCAGAAATAGAGTTTGGAAAAGACTCCTGCAGATGGAATCTGACAGCAGTGCACAAAGCAGCAGCCACACTCCAGCAGCTTCCACACCAAGGTGGCTTTGGAAAGCCAGGACTGTCCTGCATCACCTGCAAGAGGCTTTGGGAGAGAGATGCTGAGAAGAAGACGCAGACAACAACTGACAGCAGCTCAGCTGTGCCCTGTGCTCCTGCCCCAGAGGTTCAGGGGGAGACTGCTGAACTCCCTCAGTACCTTACAGTCATTGGAGGATCAGTAACCAAACAGAGGAGGAAAGACAACGAGGAGATCTCAGTAACCCAGAACAGAAGTGTGCCTGCAAACACGGATCCTTCCTTCCAAGCAAACTGTGACCATTTGGGCTCCCTCTGCAGCTGCTGCTTTGCTGCTGTGTGCAGTGAGGCACTAGGACCTGTCTGCAGGAACCAAGTCTTTCCTGTATTCAAAAACCAGCTCTAAATGTCTCATCCAAGCTTGCAGAGCTAAGGACATAGGATTCTGCATTTGAACCAGAATATTGAGTTTTCCCCAGGATAAAGATGAGGCTTTATAATCCCAGTGTATTGCTGTAGGTGACACTCCTGGGGAGTCCCAAGGCAGCCAGCACTGTCTGCCCAAACCCAGCCTCTTGCAGCTTCCTCAGAAACATGCAATTGTGTCTTCAGATACTCTATATCAGTACCAAATCTGACAGCTGAGGATGAAAACCACGTCCAAGCCCATCTTGGGCATCAGTGCAAGACTGAAGTGTGCTGTGAGTTCTTTTGGGCTCTCATTTCAGGATACTGCTGTAGATCTGCAGTCTCTATCATTACTCTATCACCTGTAACTCATGAATCATAACAACAGAAGGAGCAGATTTGTATTAAACCACAAAACCTCTTCCCACCCAGTAGTTTGTATGTCATTGTCTGCACTAACACAGCTTCTGATTGGGCTACAATTCACTTGATAATACACTTGAGGTATCCTTAATCTTGCTACTACTTTAGATCAACAGCTCTTTGGTGAAAAAAAAAAACCAGATTATTTTTTGTCTTTGCTTTCTAGGCCTTAGCTCTCTGCTGTGCTGTCCTGGCATGTTCCTCACATAGGAAGGGACTTGGATTTTTAAATAAGAATTTTAGTGCACTGCTGGAATGATCCTGGGTAGGAATCAAATGCTCTCCCAGTGGTGGGAAGGATGCACAGATTGGACAAACCAAGCACACAAGCTATAGAGTCCTGTTAACACACCTCCTGCACTATCAAGTGTGTTGAGAGAATGAAGATGAGCAGTGTAGAAGATCTTAAATGCACAAAGCATGGAAGAGCAAAACAGAACAATAGCAGCTACAACCACCTTAGCAAAGGAAGTAAACTAATAACTGAACAGATAAATGCTTAGACTAACATGAGAGCTTTGGGGCTCATCTCCTTTCCTTTCAGGGAAGAACAGAGAACAAAACTTCTGTTCCCTCAGTTCCCCACTGTCCCACTAGGACCCTGCATAAAGTGCATTTCCATCATGAAGCAGATCCAGGCTGCATAAGGCAAAAGATCTACCCCAGAAAAAGCAAAGGATGCCAAAAGACATGAAATGTTGGCCTTAACCAAACACTACAAACCCAGCAATGGGCGAGATTGCCTGAGATAGCAGCACAAAAATATTGTTCAGCAAATTATTCTTGGCACAAACAACAAGGCTAGTAAATGCCCTGGGAGAAGGAAACACCCTGATGGTGACACCCAGTGTCAGATGTATAAAGAGACAGAGCTGGGGATGAAACTTTGCAGTCCTGACTCTTATCAGGCTGTGCACCTACATTTGGGGTTGTGGTTAGGCTCTCACCTGCTGTCACCATGAGCTGTGGCATTAAGTCCTCAACTAGAAGCATTACAATTAGCAGTGCTGGTGGTGGTGGTGGTGGAGGTGGAGGTGGTGGAGGAGGAGGTAGCAGCTGTGGAGTACGTAAGTCTGGTGGCTACTCCTCAGTGTCCACTAGAAGATATACTTCTTCTGGAGGAGGAGGAGGTGGAGGCTTCTCTGGGAGAAGCTTTGGTGGAGGCATTTCCAGGAGCAGCTATGGAGGAGGAGGCTTTAGCAGTGGCAGCTGTGGGAGGATTAGCCGCGGCAGCTACGGTGCCAGGATGAGTGGAGGCAGCTATGGAGGAGGAATGAGCTGCGGCAGCATGGGAGGAGGATTTGGATCAGGTTTTGGGGGAATGGGAGGTGGCTATGGTGGTGGTGGATACAGTGGAGGTGGATTTAGTGGCTTTGGAGGCAGCGGTGGCTTTAGTGGGGGCAGCTTTGGTGGTGGTGGTGGCTATGGTGGAGGTGGCTATGGAGGAGGTGGCTTTAGTGGCTTTGGTGAAGATGGTGGCCTGCTCTCCACGAATGAGAAGCTGACCATGCAGAACCTGAACGATCGCCTGGCCTCCTACATGGACAAAGTGAGGCGCCTGGAGGATGACAACGCTCAGCTGGAGCAGCTGATCAGGGACTGGTACAAGAACCATGGTCCCATTGCTGCCAGGGACTACAGCCACTACTACACAACTATTGAACAGCTGCAGAACCAGGTAGGATGCAATTTGACTCATTCGGAACAGATTCTCCTCAGAACAGTGCTTGTCTCCTGCAGCAAGAGCTCTCTCTCTGGGGCAGGGCATCCCCTCCTCTGCTTCGGCTGGGAAGCTGCCTGCTGTGGGGACAAAGCCTGGCTGCTGTGGGGACAAAGCCTGGCTGCCCTCTCTCCTCTGCTGTGGGTGACAGGCCCATTGTGGCACACTGGTATTTGGGGCAGTGGCAGCACATCACCAGTAGTCCCATCGTGGGGCTGTCTGGTGTTCCCTGCAATGCTGTGCTCTTGCTTGCTTGCTCCTCACTCTCTTGAACAGATCTAATAATCAGTTGCTTACCACTGACCACATGGTTTTTGAATATCAGGAGTTTATTTAGTTGTTCTTTCCAACAAGGTATTTTTAATGGGTGTTTGTAAACCAAAGGGACAGCAAAGGCTCTTCCTTTTAACTGGAAGCAATAAACTCAGGCTTGACATTGCCATAAAGATATTCTGAAAGGTGTTTCTGCACAGGGATTTCTTCCCTCTTTCTCTCTGTCAGACTGAAAAGCCAACTGACCAAATAACATCTGTCCTCTCCTTTTCAGATTGTTGGTGCCAACGTGGACCTTAACAAGATCCTGCTTGATATTGACAACACCAGAATGACTGTGGATGACTTCAGACTGAAGTGAGTCTTTCCCTTCCTGTCTCATTCCATCTTGCCTCCCTTTACCCCCCAGGAGTTCATATTGGAGATGGAAAGAGAATCGAGTCCTTTCTTATAAGAATTGAGCCATGGGATGCAAGATGCACTAAGAGGAACTGTTCCTGATGAAGAGAGCAAGCACAGAGGGGTGGCAGCACTTTCATTCTTTCTTGTCTGTTCAGGTATGAAACAGAACACACTCTCCACCAGAGTGTGGCAAGTGACATCAATGGATTACGTCCACTCCTGGATCAACTGACCCTAGCTAGATCTGACTTGGAGGCACAGTTTGAATCCCTAAAAGAGGAAATGGTCTGCCTAAGGAAGAACCACGAAGAGGTAAGTTTCTCCACACTTCAAAGTAAAAGCTAATGAAATTTCCACACTCAGAGAATTTCCTGTAGATTTCTTCCACTAGCAATAGCCAAAATTTGGCCACTGACTTGGATCATCCAACTTGACACAACCTGGCTTTGATTTTCAGGAGTGGGTAGCATCCATAGCTGCCTACGAGTGATGGAATAAGATGCCTAGGTCAAGAGGTGGCAGAATGAGGAGAAGGGAAAGGAGTGGCTTCCAGTACAAACTCCACTTTGGTTGCTGAACTCCTGCAAAGAAAGTTGGATAGAATAGAAGGAGGAGTCACAAAAATATTTATACTATCTGCAACGATATTTCCCACTGAGCAGAGAAATAGATAACAGGATTTGCACAAAGAGCACACTCTTGTGTGCAGTGCTACAGTGAGGTACTGCTCTTGAGGAGGCTCAGGGTGTACGTGGTACCAGGCTGTGATCACTGGGAGCTCTGCCTTAGGGATGGCAGAACTGTTCCCTTTACCCACAAGGGCAGGTGAGGCTCCCTTTGCTGTGTGAGCATTTGTGTCCCTTTCTTTTCCTTCAGTCTTTGAGAACCTGGTGGGTTTGGGGTTGTTTTTCAGGAGATGAAAGGACTGCACTCACAGTCTAGTGGTGATGTCAGTGTGGAGGTCAATGCTACTCCTGGCATTAATCTGATGGAGAAACTGAACGAGATGCGCTCCGAGTACGAGCGACTGATCGAGAACAACCGCAGAGAGGTGGAGAGCTGGTATGAGACCAAGGTGAGGCAGCAAACCTTGCACAGACAACTGCACCTGCTCACACCCACCACAGGAAAGGCAACTTATCACATCATTTAAGGGTAATTAACTCTTTAGGCAGTTTACTGTAACAGGTAAGCTCTGGAGTGTTAGGGTTAGGTGGTAAAACCTCTGGAATCTCTGTGCTCCAGCAGCAAGGTGGATTACCCTGAGTGAAACACACATAGGAAGCACAAACAGTCTATATTACACCTTTCTTCACTCTTGCTGAGTGCTTTTGTGATAACCTCACAATGCTTTCCTATTACCAAAAATGCCTCAATCTCATCTGTGAATTCATTTTCAGATGGAAGAAGTTAATCAGCAAGTCCACTCCAGTGGCCAGGAGATACAATCAAGCAACCAACAGATCTCTGAGCTGAGACGTGAATATCAGAGCCTGGAGATTGAGCTGCAGTCACAAATCAGCATGGTAAGTCCAGCTACTTGCTTCTGCTTCCCCTGGGACACAGCCTGTGTGTCTCTCTAGAAGGAGAGAATGGTTACACCTAGAAGGTTCTCCATCTGTAGAGAATGCAGAGCTCCATCATTCAACTGCAAAGATTTGCTTTTATCTGGTTTGTGAAGATCTCCAATTTCTCCACAAAAATGAGTTGAAATTGCCCCATTCCCATCCCCACTGTGTTGTGATGTCCATTTGCAGATAGACTCTCTGCAGTCCAACCTGGAGGACACTGAACGTCGCTACAACATGCAGCTGGAGCAGATCCAGGCCATGATTGGCCCCTTGGAGGAGGAGCTGGCGAGCATCCGCTGCGAGATGGAGAGCCAGAGCCAGGAGTACAAGATGCTGCTGGGCATCAAGACTCGCCTGGAGCAGGAGATTGCTCAGTACAGAGCCCTGCTGCAGGAGGGGCAGCAGGACCTCGTGTATGTAACCTGAGCACACAGAGCCTTGCTTACATTAGGCACACAGGCTGCTGAGATGAGGCTCAGGCAGCTGTTTTGATTAGTCCTCCCAGGCCTGAGGTACTATATCTCTGTTCAGAATATAAACCATGGAAAGAAAAATCAAAGCAGAAGTTCTGAACTAGTGATTTGGGGCTGGAGAGGGAAAGCAGGCACAGGTGCATCAGTTGTCTTGCTGATGTGTGCCAGCTTCTAAAAAGAAGCAGAGAGAAGTGCAGGTTGCTGAGCAGTATCTGAAGATAGATTCCATTCTGAGACCAAAACCCTATTGGAGTAACTTTTTTTCTCCTTTCTCTCTCTTTGCAGAATCCCATCAGGAGGCATGGGAGGAGGCATGGGAGGTGGTAGAATGGGAGGTGGTGGCTATTCTTCTGGAGGAGGAAGAGGAGGAGGAGGTGGTGGTGGCATGAGTGGTGGATATGGAGGTGGTGGATATTCTGGCAGTGGAATGGGAGGAGGAAGTGGTGGAGGAGGAATGGGAGGTGGAATGGGAGGAATGGGAGGGGGAATGGGAGGAGGAAGTGGAGGAATGGGAGGAGGAAGTGGAGGAAGGGGAGGAGGAATGGGAGGAGGAAGTGGAGGAATGGGAGGGGGAAGCTGCGGCATTGGCGGAGGCGGCGGAGGAGGAAAGATGTCAGGAGGTGTCAGCAGTTCCCACTCCTACTCCTCATCTTCCCAGTCCCAGTCCTGCAGGAGTGGTGGTGAGAGCCAAGGTGAGAACTGTTGCATGGGCACAAAGGTCTCTCAGTTTCACCCTTACTAATTTCTACACTGCATGGACACACTCTTTGGAGGCAAACAGCACTTCTGGAAAGAGTTAGATGTACATGGACTAAAAACCCTTCTCTATTTGTGTGCAAAGGGTTAACTCCACTACAGAAACACACATTATTGCTTTTCCTAACACCAGCTAATCATATAGTTAAAACCTCAGCTGTTTTTCCTCATCTCCCTCATTCTCTGCAGAACCTCATCCATGTCACTGCTTTGTACCAGGCTCAAGTTTGCCTGTAGGCTTTGGGAATGCTTAGGGTCACCTGTCCCATCATCCAGCTGCTTTTAGATTTGCTAGATGCTGGTGCCTCAGAGACTCAGGCCAGTACTGAAGAAATGAATGTTTGTTTTACTTCTAAACAGGCTGTGGAAGAAGATCTTTTGACTAAAAGCAGACCTTGAGGATCCTACAGTGCCAGATCTCTCAAACAGAAATTGGTCCAAATCCTTTATGTTCCCAAGACAAATGCTCTTGACAGCTCCTCAACATTCTTGATGCCATCTATCCAACAAGGCTACTCAGAAGGCTCCCTGCCCACCTACCACATGTACTACTATGTGCTGCTTCTGCCTGGGATGCTTTGGGGCTTCAATCAGTGGCACTTGAGCTAATTGCTCTACAGATTCACCCTGTTTGTTCCTTGGGTTCCTCTGTATTGGGAAAATGTCGCTAATAAAACTTCTTTCTGTGTGCTGCAGCCTGGATCTTGTGGGCAGGTTTCCTTCCATTTTCTAGGTGCAAACACAAAGAACACACAAACCTGTGCCAACACATGCCCCTAGGTAGAGAAGTTAACATTACAATAGTTGCTAATGAAATTCAGAGTGCAAGTCCCATTCCTGAGCATTCAGGGCAGATCAGAATCTTCCTGGAGAATTCCTTTGGATTTGAGTGATGTGCCAGATACTCTTGTGGGGCAAAGCTCTAAGATTCACCAGGAGGTGAGTGTCAGCCCAGAGCAGTCTGCAGAGTCTCAGCACTGTGAGAATGCTACCAAAGGTACATCAGAGGAGTCCCTGCCCAGGGCTGACACAAGGAAACAGAAATGGCTACAGAAGCACGACTGGAAAAGGAATGTCACCAAAAACTGAACTGACACTCATTGCTTTAAACTGGAGATACACAAACCAGGGCTCTAGCTTTGAACAGAGAAGAACTGAAAAGGAAATAACATTTACAAGATCTTTGCAAAGTTCTCCTAACAGCAACATTTGCCTTCTGCCTGTGACAAATGAGGTAGATAGGAAAGCACCTGGAATGTTTGCTTTTGGATATATGAAGATCTACACTGGGAAGAAAATGATCAAAAGCTCTTTCAGTCACACCCAACTGTTACTTAAAAACATTCCTGATTGCAGTTTGCCACACATTTGATTGCTTGGCTGCTGCAACAGCTTGGAGCAACTCAACAAACACTCAGAGCAGACACTTGTGATTAGCTTTCTCTGGGAAGTTGTGTTTGCTTCTGTCCAGCTTTTCCTTGTCACTATTGCAGGCCAGCAGTGCTCTCTCAGGCTGAGCTGCTGGTGCAGGGCTGTGTGCCCAGGGACTGGCATCTAGTGGTGAGCAGAGCCAGGGGGAAGGTGGATTTGGGGAAGTGAAACGACACAACAGACACAAAACTGATTGCCAGGAACCTGTGTCCCATTGCCAACCCTTCAGGAAAATGGACACACTTGGCCTGCACCAAACCCACCTCTGGAGCTGTTTGTGCCCTGCTCACAAGGGCCAGGCTCTGTGCAGCACAACTGCTACAGGGACACACCACAGGAAGAATGAGGTCCCAGGAATGCTGATTTCCATGGCTTTGGGGCACTAACACACTACCTAGACAGAGATCTGGGATGTTCCCAGTGCCTGCCATGGGGAGGATGTCAGCTATCAGCTGTGCTTGCTCCCGAGCCCTCTAGAGGGAACTGCATCGTTACCTCCTCCCCTTGCACCTTACTGCTGCCTCCCCAGGGCTCAATCTCCTGTATTTCTTCTCCTGTCTCATGATCACCTTGCTGCCCAAGAGGCACTAAGTGCTACACATCATCTGATGAAGTTCAGAAGGGGTTAAAATAGGCAGACTGGAGACAGCACCTAGTAAGACACTCAGCAAGAGGGAAAGAAGGGTTCCAGGAGAGTCACTGGTGGAGCTAAGGACATCAAGAGAGTATCAGAGAGGACGATGCTGAGGAGCAGCTCTGGTGGGCACCCAGCACAGGCACACACAGAGCCACTGTCTGCAGATAACCCTGAGTGTGTATCATCAGCTGTGAGGGGACCCAATCCCTTCTCACTCTTGTTCTGGTAACTTTAATGAGTTTATTTCCTCTTCTGAAGCATGGAATCTCTTACTAAAAACACCTCCAGGCTGAATTTATCCTCCCTCCCTGTGGATAAGCTGATGTTGAGGTGGTAATTCACAGCAGGTCACCAGCCAGGTGACTCTTCTGCAGGAGTGGCAGTGCCACCACCGAATGCAGGAACCTTAGCACCTGCTCCTGTGCAAGGATCTGCTCACTTTCAGAGAAGCTTCATTAGCAAAGATGGAGAAAGCAACTCAGAGAACATCCCACACTGCACAGGCAGTGGGAAAAAATGCACAACTGTTTCTTACTCTGTGCTTCATGTTGCAAGATATCCTCAGACAATGGCAAGCACAATTCACTCTCAGGAGTGCAGATAATGATTATATTTTCTCAGATCTAATCTTTGGCTCTATTGTTTTCATCAAACTTATTTTTCACTGCATTATATCATTCAAGGACATATTCAGAGAGAGAGCTTTTTCTTAGTATGATTATGAAAATATGAAATATCAAACATTTCTCCTCTCAATTTCCTCTGAGTCCATTTGAAAGAGCGAAAACAAAAAGAAGAGCTGTTTGATAGGGAAAGTTTTCATATGTTTTCTCTGGCAGAATATTTCTTCAATAAGAAAAATGACTGCAATCAGCATCTTGCACTTCCAGAAGAAGCCAAGCACCAGTAGGACCTTCCCCAACATGAGCAGTGACAACAACAAGGTCAAAACTTCAGTGCCAAGTTCTCTTCTAGAACAGACATGGGAAAGAACTTCTAAGAGTTAACAACTTATTTCAGTAAACAAAAGTAGATTTCAAAAGAGCTAATGTAAATTCTGAACAAACTAACCAATGAGGAGTCCCTCGGAGCCTGCTGCTCTTCCTAATCATTGTCTGTGATCACAGGAGGAAGACAAAAGCTGAAACACTGAATTTCGCCACACTGAAGGCAGCAGGAGACAGGCAAGGTGGAACCTCCCTTAGCTCCCATGAGCAGCCATAGATTGCCAGATTAATGGAAGCTATGAGATATTCTGTGATCCAACAAATAGCCAACAAAGAGCCACCCACCTCCTATTATGGAGCAGGCTTTATGTGAATCAACAGCCACATGCTTGAACAGAATGGTAATGGTTCCACTTACCTCAGACAAAATTCCCTTAGCACATCACTTTTTGGCAGGAGCCCCAAGGCTGGCAAGCTCCCTGGGAAGCTGGGCTGCCTCCTGGTGACACCCACCATGCACCCTATAAACAGTCACCAGCCAGGCCACAGCCTGCACTCTCCTTTGCTGCCTCAAGCTGAGCAGGGCTGTGCCTTTGGGGCTCACATCTGATCCCTTCCACCATGAGCTGCAGCATCAAGAGAACATCGAGCACCTCGTACAGGACTGGGGCAGGTGGAGGTGGCTGCGGGGGCAGCAGCACCAGGAATTCCTCTGTCTCCTGCAGGAGATATGCCTCCTCTGGGATAGGGGGGGGGAGCTCTGCTGGGGGAGCCTGCACCATTGCCTATGCAGGGGGCATGGGCTCTGGCAGCCTGGCAGGTGCCTTTGGGGGTGGCTTTGCAGGAGGCTTTGGAGCTGTTGGGGACATCCTGCTGAGTGGCAACGAGAAGGTCACCATGCAGAACCTCAACGAGCGCCTGGCCAATTACCTGGAGCAAGTGCGCAGGCTGGAGGAGGAAAATGCTCAGCTGGAGCTCAACATCCGCGAGTGGTACAGGAAACAAGCTCCCAGTGCTTCCAAGGACTACACCTCCTACTACCAGACCATTGAACAGCTCCAGAATCAGGTAGGATGGCCCTGGCTACCACGGCTCCAGCTCCTGCACCCTCTTCTCCTCTCTAAGGGCTTCCCCCTGCCCTCTGGCACTGCCTCACAAGGGCAGGGAGGCAGCTACCTGTCAGCCTCGCTGGTGCTACCACAGGCAGACACCTGCTGAGCTGTGCCTCCTGTCTCCAGGGGAAGCAAACCCCCACAGCACCCCACACATGGAAGGGATGTGCTCTGGGAGCACAGCCCCAGGCATCCAGGAGTGCTGCACTAGGCCAAAGCATGCTGGTGCACAAAACTGAAATCCCACCTTGTGCAGGTGTCTTCAAAGCAGGCCTGTGTGGTTTCCAGTCCTTCCCCCTGCTCCCACTCAGCTCAGCTGGATGGAGCACAAAGCCAAAGCAGCTGGACTGCAGGAGCTGAACTCCCTTTGTCTCTGCACACTCCTACAGACACCTGATGGAAGGAGCAAGGCCCTTCCTTACCATCAGCTTACACTGGCACCAAGAAAATAAGCAAACTAGGAAGAAACACATTGCAGGCAAAGGGCTGAATACGTTCTTTGGGACACATGGAGAACTCTAACTTGAGGAAGAGATGCAAAAAGAGGAGATTTGGGAGGATGATCTGTCTAGATTCAGTCTAGAACATGGAAAGAATTCTCTCCAACTTCCTCTTTTGCAGATCATTGCTGCCACTGTGGACAATAACAAACTGCTTCTGGACATTGATAACAGCAAGATGACTGCTGATGACTTCCGAATGAAGTGAGTTCCTCTCTGTGCACACTGCAGATCTTTCAAATCCCACCCATGCTCTCAGGACACAAGGCAGCACTGCCCTGTGTGGTGTTACTGAGTCTGCATGTGTTACTGCAATACTGAGCTTCTGTGCTATTGATTGTCATCAGCCCATTCCCCCATTCCTTGTTCTCTCCTGTCTGTGCTAAAGGTATGAGAACGAGCTGGTCATCCGCCAGACTGTGGAGGCTGATATCAATGGCTTGAGAAATCTGCTGGATGACCTGACTCTGGTCAGATCTTCCCTGGAGTCTGAGCTGGAGTCCCTGAAGGATGAGCTGATTGCTCTTAAGAGAAACCATGAGGAGGTATGATCCATTCCCAAAGTTACAGAACAAGCCAATTCAGCCTCAGGTCATGTCACTCTCATGCCTCTCTACCCTGACCCCGCTTGGCCACTGTCCCCAACACAAGGATGACCTCTGCTCTCTCTTGCTCTCTTCAACTCTCACCAGGAATTGAGGCAGCTGCAGTCTCAGACTGGTGGAGATGTCAGCGTTGAGGTCAATGCTGCCCCTGGCCAAGACTTGACCAAGATCCTCAACGACCTGAGGAACGAATACGAGCAGATCATCGAGAGGAACCGCAGGCAGGTCGAGGAGTGGTATGAAGTCAAGGTATGGAGCAGAGCTCCTTCTCTGGCAAACCTGCTCCCTGACAGCACTCTCTCACTCACTCACAAAGTCTCTTTGGGCTTGGACTCCTGCAGATTGAAGAAGTCAACCGTCAGGTCACTTCCAGCAGCCAGGACATGCAGACCAGCAGCCAGCAGCTCAGCGAGCTGAGACGCGACATGCAGAACCTGGAGATCGAGCTGCAGGCTCAGCTCAGCACGGTACAGGGGGCAGGATGCCTGAGGGCCCTTCCCTCCTGCCAATGGCCACAGCTCTGCTCCTCATCTCCTGCATTTCCCCTTCCAGAAAAGCTCTCTGGAGAGCTCCCTGGCAGAGGCTGAGTCTCGCTACGCCTGCCTGCTGCAGCAGATCCAAGGGCAGATTAACCTGGTGGAGGAGGAGCTGGCGAGCATCCGCTGCGAGATGGAGAGCCAGAGCCAGGAGTACAAGATGCTGCTGGGCATCAAGACTCGCCTGGAGCAGGAGATTGCTCAGTACAGAGCCCTGCTGGAGGAAGGGCAGCAAGATATCATGTACGTATTCCATATTATGGCAAGGGAATAAAGAGAAATCCTTGTGTGCTTAATTGCTAATAGATACTTCTTGTCCACCAAGCTATGCCAACATCTTTCTTGATTGAATATCCAATGCTTAGGGGTTTTTATTAATGAATTACTCTCCTTTTACAGTACCTCCCAAGGAGCTTTGCAAGGAGGTGGGAAATCCTCCCAATCATATTCTTCTACTTACTACTCTCATGGCCAGTGTGGTGATGGGGCAGGTAAGACAATGCTTCCAAAGCTATGGATATTAGCAGGTTACATCTACCCCAGTGCCTACAATAGTTTTTGCCAGGAAAAAGTTCTGCATTTTGTGCTGGATTCTCAGTTCCTGTAGCCCAGGAGTGAGAGAGCCTCACTGACTCTGTTATGAGTTAAAATGCAGTAAGTCTTGCCCTTCCCTCCACCTAAATATGAAATAGAGATTATAAATGAGAGGGAATATGCTTTTTGCTCACTGTAATAAAAAACCCCACAGTTGTGGGCAAGTGTCTAGAGCATTGCTGGTCTTGGAGCCTCTGAGCTTCTCTTGCTTATAGAGCATGTTAGGTGAATGAATTGCTATCAGCAGGAAGGATCAGCTCTCCCCTTGAGGCACTGAGTTGCTCTGTCTTCACTTCACACAGGACAGCCAAGAGTGTGTTAGAGCCACAGCAGTGGTGCTGGCATCCTCCTCCATGGACAAGGAAAGCCTGGACCAAGCACTCGTGCAGCACAGCTGGGGCAAGGCAATCCATCCAGAGGCACTGCCTGCTCCCCTGCCTCATCACTCCCTCTCCACTCTGCACTGCTTCTCCTACTCATCTGTCACAACTGCTTCTTTGTCTAAGGCCTTAAATTCTGCTGATAACTCTGCCTCTAATAAAACTTTACTTCTGCATTGCAAATAAAGAGTGTGTCTGAGAAACTGAATTCAACAAACCCTGAGCATGTATTCAAGAAGCTAAGCAGCTGCATGCAGGTTGTGCTACCACAGGACAATCCCTCCTGCACTGAGGAGATGGACACTATGCTGAGCTGGCATCACTGGCTGCAAGGCATGGCACTAAGTGTGAGCATGGCTGGGTGCAGGTGACACCTTCCAGGCTCTGTCTGTTCTGTGACACTGTCAGAGCTCTGCTCACAGGCTCCAGGTGTAAGGCTGCAAACAGAAATCCATTGCTGACACAGTTTCTCCCCCTCCTGTGAATTCACCGTGCTCTTTCCCCATGGCCACTAACAAATTGCTTTCTGGCCCCTGCCTTGCTGTTTTGTACTGAAGAAACTCTGCATGATGTGAGTGAAAGGAGAAGGAAAACACCACTGATGGGCAACTCTCTGAAGATTAATTAACTGCTAATGCACTAAAGTGTGTTCAGTGCCACTCCTATGATTTGTGGGAGTCTGTGACTCTTTGCTTTTCCTCAGCTCATCCTGTGGGAAGCTGTGATTCAGCACAGGCTCTTCCAGTCCCCATGGGTTCCCTGACACCAAGCACTTCTACACCTTTGACTAGGCAAAGAATTCCCCATTGCTAACTCCTGCTAGGAAACAGCCAACCAGACAATGTGCCTGTTCCTTCAGTGTTATACACCAAAAACATAGCTGTGGTTTGTGAAAGAAACTTGAATTTCAGCACCAAGACAATACCAAGAGCCCAGTTTTGGTTAGTACATTCAATTGGCACAGCAAGTTTCTACACAGTAAGTATTTTCTTTGCAATGAATTGGAGATGAGAGGGCACTACTAAATTAGAATAGTTTCTTTATCCATATTCTACCTTCTGAGGATGGCAGTGAGCCCAGGGGCCAGCAGAGATCAACGGGAAGGAAAGAAAAGGGCTTTGGCAGGATGGAGTTTAGAGTTCAGTTAGTCACCATCATCGGCAATAACAGCATATTGTAGCAGGTGGGGAGGAGGAGAACAGGAGAGGATTACTGAATGGGAAGAGCTATTCATTTATGTTGGGAATTACTGCAAAACTCTTCCTTTTGCAGTGCTAGGAAGGACTAGTGAAATCCCCTCAGACAGGCTGTGGAATGAGAATAGCTGACACTGACCAGCCTTTTCTGCAGATCTACCCATGACACGTGTGAGTCCAGCCCAGGGAGCCACAGAGGAGAACAGCAAGCCCAGAATGTGGCAATGGTTCACCTGTGAACAAAGAAGTGCCCAGATGAGTGATGCTGAAGGGCAGTGGCACACAGCTGAGGAAGGCACAGATGGAGCTCCTGATGAAACTCAGGGGAGTAGCACTCTTCTCACCAAGACCACAGCTGACTCATTTGTTATAGAGCAATTAATTACCAGTAACTGTTCCTGAGGTTGTCCACTCCCTCTTGTGTGACTAAAGACATCTCTTCAGTAATGGCATCACAGCTCCTCTGAAAACCACTGACTACTTTTGGTATCTGTTTGTGGCTTTGCATCCAATTTCACCAGGGAGTAAACAGCCCTTGGAAAGGCTTCACAACACTCTTACTACAAACACACTTCTCTGGTTTACAGAGGCTCATGGGCTGTGAGATGAGCAAAGAGTCCTCAGGGAAAGACTAGATTTCAAAGCTCTAACAGTCTCTTCAAGGGGCTGAGGAGTCTCTGTACAACACAGAGTGTCTGACCCTTTCTCTGCCATCACAAGGATTATGAGTGTTAATGGTACCTTTACAGACCTCTTTGGGCTTCTGAAGTAAATTGGGATGTCCAAATTGACTCAGAGCTGTGTCCACAGGAGGGTGGACCACAGATGCCTTGGAGACATGGAAATACCCAGGAGTTACAGTATAGAGAGTCCAAAGTGTAGGTATTTGGGATAGAGTTAGAACAGTAAGCGTGGTCAGACAAACTATTCAAGCCAGAGAAGGACAGAGAGAGAGAAAAGGCATCTGTGGCTGGTATGAAATGAGAGCATTGGGAAATGTCTGGAACTGTTGGGTCAGATGTCATGGAGCAACAGTTGCCGAGAAGGAGACACAAAACCAACACCTCTGGCACTGAGGCCAATCAGCAATAAACATCTCATAGGGGAGAATAAAGGTGCATTTCAACAATCTAACGAGGAAAATATGACTAAGGAATCACACCCTGTGAGAAAATCATTGTGATTTTTTAATAGTGATGACTCAGCCTCACCAACATATGCAAAGCAAGTGGCTCTGACATGCAGCTAGTTACAGAGCTACCAATAAAAGAGCACTCGTAATTACAGGGATCAAAGCATTACATTATCTTAGCATATCTAAGAAAAGGTGCGTGGGGGTATCCAGAAAGAGGGTAAATGGCTTTCCATGATCCTTCAGCCAGCCATAACACACAGCACTGCCTTGGATGGGGCTCAAAATCCTCGTGGCTAAGGGAGAAAATGTTGCTGCAGCCACAGCTGCAAGCTGTGTGTTAGTGAGATACTAATGAAACCAACAACAAAATCAACTAGTGACTTGCAAAGTTTAACTCTCACCTAAAGTCCCTTGTCTTCCAGGCTTAACATTTATGTTTTCCAAAAGTTATCTAAAGGCAACATTTCATTCCCCCAGAAGGGTCATCACATCCTGTTCCTTACAGAAATTGTGAAGCAGTGTTAGAGAGACAAAAGATGGAAGGCAAGGGGGGGTCTAAAGGGTCATCACAGCTGCCTCCACTACATGAGAATTAAATCCCTGCCTTTAACTGATCAAGGTCAAACCATTTCTCTTTTCCATCCAAAGCTCCTGCAATGGAAGCATCTTCCAGGCTGCTAAGCCTCCCCTAGACAAAAGGCTCCCCTTAGTTTCCAGCCCAAATAGACTCAAAGTCAGGATATGCCCTTTCTCATGTGGACAACAGGATTGTCCTTTACTGTAGACAGCCCTGGTATCTCCTTCCTCCAGAGCAGGCAGAGAACCATCTCAGCCTCCACTTTGCCAAACTGAAAAGATGAATCCTTTTGCTCTCTCCTCCCAGGACTACACATCTCTTTCTGTTTAAAATAATCTGTGAGTTACTGGAAATTTTCACAAAGTTTTTAGAGCTCACAACTTTAAAATGTCACTGTTGTGTCTCCATCACCCTGGGCACTCGGAGGATTATTTCCTGGAAGTGATGCTACCAAGGTTTGGTGAACACAGAAATATCACTGATTCTCCAAAGGTTATTCTGCTGGGATTCACCACTAAGCATACTGAAGGCAGTGCCCAGGGTGAGCCTTCTTTGTAGGGAAGGACCTAAGTGCTCAGAAATTCTGTTTCCAAAAGTGTTGATCGATGGCAAAACGGAGCAAGGCTCACCCTCAGAGCACCTGAGTTCTCCTTTCTCCTACTCTGACATTAAACCAGAGTAACCATGGAGGTGGTGCTTTCACCACATCTTTTTCAGGACAAGAAATGACTACAAAGCACAAAGAACTATTAAAATGAGTCTCACTCACTCACTAAGTAGCCAGCAACATCCAATCTGAAACACAATCTAACACACAGCCACCCACCCAAAATCAGCACGCATGCTCTGTCTGAATCAGCAGCAGACACAATACCAGCTGGGAGGGCAGTCCTGAGCCCCAAAAGAAATTCCCTTAGCACATCACTTTTGGGATAAGCACTGAGGCTGGCAAGCTCCCTGGGAAGCTGGGCTGCCTCCTGGTGACACCCACCCTGCACCCTATAAACAGTCACCAGCCAGGCCACAGCCTGCACTCTCCTTTGCTGCCTCAAGCTGAGCAGGGCTGTGCCTTTGGGGCTCACATCTGATCCCTTCCACCATGAGCTGCAGCATCATGAGACCATCGAGCACCTCGTACAGGACTGGGGCAGGTGGAGGTGGCTGCGGGGGCAGCAGCACCAGGAATTCCTCTGTCTCCTGCAGGAGATATGCCTCCTCTGGGATAGGGGGGGGGAGCTCTGCTGGGGGAGCCTGCACCATTGCCTATGCAGGGGGCATGGGCTCTGGCAGCCTGGCAGGTGCCTTTGGGGGTGGCTTTGCAGGAGGCTTTGGAGCTGTTGGGGACATCCTGCTGAGTGGCAATGAGAAGGTCACCATGCAGAACCTCAACGAGCGCCTGGCCAATTACCTGGAGCAAGTGCGCAGGCTGGAGGAGGAAAATGCTCAGCTGGAGCTCAACATCCGCGAGTGGTACAGGAAACAAGCTCCCAGTGCTTCCAAGGACTACACCTCCTACTACCAGACCATTGAACAGCTCCAGAATCAGGTAGGATGGCCCTGGCTACCACGGCTCCAGCTCCTGCACCCTCTTCTCCTCTCTAAGGGCTTCCCCCTGCCCTCTGGCACTGCCTCACAAGGGCAGGGAGGGAGCACAATTCCAAGACCCTCAAGCAAGCCCTAGCAAAGCTTTGGGTCTTCTTCTAGAACATGGAAAGAATTCTCTCCAACTTCCTCTTTTGCAGATCATTGCTGCCACTGTGGACAATAACAAACTGCTTCTGGACATTGATAACAGCAAGATGACTGCTGATGACTTCCGAATGAAGTGAGTTCCTCTCTGTGCACACTGTATCTTTCAGCTCATTAATTTTATGAGGTTCAGGAATGGAGGTGTTCATACAGGCCAGCTGGTATCACCAAGCCGAGGCATTGTAGGGAAATGAAGGTCTAATCATCCTTTCTCCTTTCACACAGGTATGAGAACGAGCTGGTCATCCGCCAGACTGTGGAGGCTGATATCAATGGCTTGAGAAATCTGCTGGATGAGCTCACTTGCACTCGCTCATCACTGGAGTCTGAGCTGGAGTCCCTGAAGGATGAGCTGATTGCTCTTAAGAGAAACCATGAGGAGGTATGATCCATTCCCAAAGTTACAGAACAAGCCAATTCAGCCTCAGGTCATGTCACTCTCATGCCTCTCTACCCTGACCCCGCTTGGCCACTGTCCCCAACACAAGGATGACCTCTGCTCTCTCTTGCTCTCTTCAACTCTCACCAGGAATTGAGGCAGCTGCAGTCTCAGACTGGTGGAGATGTCAGCGTTGAGGTCAATGCTGCCCCTGGCCAAGACTTGACCAAGATCCTCAACGACCTGAGGAACGAATACGAGCAGATCATCGAGAGGAACCGCAGGCAGGTCGAGGAGTGGTATGAAGTCAAGGTATGGAGCAGAGCTCCTTCTCTGGCAAACCTGCTCCCTGACAGCACTCTCTCACTCACTCACAAAGTCTCTTTGGGCTTGGACTCCTGCAGATTGAAGAAGTCAACCGTCAGGTCACTTCCAGCAGCCAGGACATGCAGACCAGCAGCCAGCAGCTCAGCGAGCTGAGACGCGACATGCAGAACCTGGAGATCGAGCTGCAGGCTCAGCTCAGCACGGTACAGGGGGCAGGATGCCTGAGGGCCCTTCCCTCCTGCCAATGGCCACAGCTCTGCTCCTCATCTCCTGCATTTCCCCTTCCAGAAAAGCTCTCTGGAGAGCTCCCTGGCAGAGGCTGAGTCTCGCTACGCCTGCCTGCTGCAGCAGATCCAAGGGCAGATTAACCTGGTGGAGGAGGAGCTGGCGAGCATCCGCTGCGAGATGGAGAGCCAGAGCCAGGAGTACAAGATGCTGCTGGGCATCAAGACTCGCCTGGAGCAGGAGATTGCTCAGTACAGAGCCCTGCTGCAGGAGGGGCAGCAGGACATTGTGTATGTATCCTGCGAGCACAGATGTGCATTAATTCTATGACAATGTGTTTTCTCTTGGAACTCACAGAAGAAGGAGATTATTTTTTTACCAGTCTGTAACTGAAGTTTAAATACAACAGATTTTTTTCACAGTGTCTGTGTTGAAATGTATGTGTCATAGACTTAATGAGAACATCAAACATAGAGCATATAGTGAGTGAGAGATTTTGAGTTGATCAGTTCCTCTTGGCCTGTTTGTGCAGTGTGAATTCCATGAGAGGAATCACCATGCAAAGCCAAACTGGGATACTCTGCCTCCTGTCAGCAGAAGAGCAACTGGAACAGTAGAAGAATTATTCTTCTACAGTCTTGTTATTTCTGCTATACAACTTGCTAGGGAAATATAGCTGAGGGGCAGGAAATGAAAAAAAGATAAAGAAATAAAGAAATACTTGCGAGGTCCAGGAACAGCCAAGCTGTTTTGGGCACTGCACATTGTGTCACAGTTTGTATCTTTGTGAATGTATTTCTCATTTCCTTCATTAAAATCCTTTCCTTCCACAGAACCTCTCAAGGAGCTCTCCAAGGAGGAGGAATATCCTCCCACTCTTACTCTTCTACTTCCCACTCTCATGGTCAATCTGGTGACAAGACAGGTAAGAAACATATTCCAAAGAAGATCCTAACTTATCCTGCTCCCATGGCTTTCATATTTTTGTTTTCATCTCTTTTTTACTGTTAACTAACTTTCATATTATGACTTCTACATTTGCAACTGCAACAGGGATTAAACCAGTCAGTCTGATCTCTTCATTTCAAGGTGTCTTGGCTTCAGTTGCAGAATCAGGCTAAGCTCCTTTCCCATGCTTTGCTAACACAGATGGACATTTAACTAAGGGATATATCTGAAATGGGAGATACTCTAGATTTCCCCATCAAGTAATGGTTTCTTCTTTCCTTCCACAGGGCAGCCAAGAGTGTGTTAAGATATCAGTGATGTGTTGGTCTTCCCTGACCTCCCCACTGCCATCTGAGCAGCATGGCCTGCAACACAACCACACACAGATTACTCTGCAAATGTTCTTCATGAAGTCTAGATGAATAATATCTAGCACTCTCCTAAAACCATCTCCTTTGTCCTTTTTCTGTTGTTATTCACCTGCAGCCACTGTACCTGCATGCACTTCCCTGCAGTGCAGCTGCTGAGCTGCTGTCTGTTGAGAACAATGCCACTAATAAAACTTTTCTGCAACACAAAGAAACTGTGCCCAACAACTCATTTGGTGTATTAATGCTGGGTATTATGTGTATTATGTGATATAGCCACAAAGAAAAGTGGGTATCCTAACTTAATCGGATGATATCTGGATAAAATACTGGAGAGGAACAGCTACACTCCCAGTAAACTCAAGAGTGACACCTATAGGGAAGAACAAAGGCTGGTGAAACCCTTTTCCATAGCATACACTGCAGGGGATGTGCCAGGAGGGGATTTCCCTGGTCAGCAGCTGAACTGAAACAATCAGGATTAACCCCAGAACCTCATGAAAATTTTGCCACATCCAAAGCATTTCCCTTCGGGACATCTCTCACACGCAGGCAGCTCTCCCCCGGGGCTGAGCTGAGGGCTCTGCCTAACCTTCCTCAACAAGAGCAAAGGAGATGAGTGATGAGTATGCCAAGAAGTTTTCCCTGTAACACAAAGTTCCACTGCTAGGAAGATCTGCGTTCTGATCCAATGGTTCAGGAAAGTGTGTTCTTCTATTCCCTGAGCTCCATGGCTGCTCAGTGAACAGCTGGAGGACGGAGGGGGCAAGGTTCAATCTTCCTTACTAAAACTGTTCCACCTCATGTAACACCACACTGACATTGTTTGGGGCTTGAGACATGGAAGAGAAACAGGTGAAATGTCCATTTAACAGGTACAAATCTGTATTTCAGCCTTTGCTCTGCAGTGGGCTGGGAAAGCAGCTGAGCAGGGTCTGCCACATGGCAGGTGAGTGAGTCAGCTGCTGCCCTGTAACAAACAAGGCTTGGTCACACAAGCATCCATTGTTCTCAGAGAAGCTCTGAAATCACTGACATTCTTTTATTCTGTCAACTAGACTTGCACTTTAGTTTGCAAACAGATTCAAGTCAGGTAAAATATCATCGTTTTGGTTAACGATATATTATTACAAAAGGCCTCAAAGTGTCTCTGTGTTACAACCCAAAGCTGAATTCTCAGCACTGCAGAAAGAAGTCAGAGAAACCATTTCCCTAGAAAACAAAGCAGATTTGCAAGTCAAAGCAAAAAGAGCTCTCTACTGAGCCACAACAAGTCTCCCATGCTCCTGTACAAGCTAACAGACACTCATGTTCTGCCTTATGCTCCATTTGACTTCCCACATCAACCAGAGCAGGCTAGCTCATCAAGAGCTAGTAACCTTAGTGTTAGGAGCTCTAACGGCCTTTGGGATAAAATACCTTATGTGACCACAGTTTAAACAGAAGGAATCTTTCTGATCCATAGAGCAGCTAATGGTCTTCTAGTGCTGTCTGTCAGGAACATTCCCGAAGCTCCTGCTTCCCCTCTGCTTCCTCTCTGAAGTGGGAGCATGGAGAAGCTTCCGTGCAGCATGTGCTGCCCTCAGCCTCTGCAGAGCATTTGAAGGGCAATGAACTGAGGGTGCACCCAGTGCTGTGCCGAGCTGAGCTGAGCAGAGCTGAGCTGAGCTGAGCAGAGCTGAGCTGAGCTGAGCTGAGCAGAGCACACCCACCTCTGGCTTTCCTTTGGCTCTGCTGGATGGAGCTCTGAGGCAGGACTTGGGAGAGCATCATTTGCCCATTGTAATAGCAAAGGCCATCAGAACACGACACGGGGAGCTGAAAACAGTCAGTGTTTGCAGTGCCAGTAGAAGGGAACACTGTGCTCTGCCCTCCCGTGGTTCAGCCCAGCTCTGTTCAGCACACAGCACAAAGCTGTCCTGCAGCTGGCTCCAGGGATGGGCTTTGATCACACAGCATCCTCTAGCGGCAAATCCAGAAGATAGGCAGTAGGATCTGTCACCTCCTTTGTGAACACAGTCTCAAGGGCAAATTCAAGCCTCAGACCTGGGAAATAATAGTAAGGACAGGGAAAAAAAACAGCTTAAATACTAATAAAATTGATTTGTTTTTCACAGAGGTAGCACTGTGATACCAGAGGGGTGATAAACCAACTGAATAGACACTAAAAAGTTTAGACATTGATTCATTAGGAAGGGCAGGCAAGAGAAAGGGAGGAAGTATCTGTTTCACATAATCCTGCCTGAAGGTTTGAAGATACTTCTGTATGAAATCAGCAAACTCAGATCAAATCCAAACCTCCTGGATTGTTCCTGCAATCTGCCAGAGGCAGGCAAGGAGCAGGTAAATGGTGCTGGTTAAGCAAAGACCTGCAGGGGGGACTGTGGAGATGCAGCTGCTGTCCCTAAGGCAAGCAAGGCTATTGTGAACTGGAATCTCTGGGTGTGTTTGAGTTTCTTAACTCTGGAAATGAATCATCTCTATGTCCATAATCTAACATTTTCAGGAGAAGAATCAATGACAAGAACCAGAAATGAGTGGACTGAACTTCCAAAGGTCTTCATGTTGCTGAATTCATGATGCCACAGCACTCAGACCCACAGCATCTAGACCCACAGCACCTAGACCCACAGCACCTAGATCCACAGCACCTAGACCCACAGCACCTAGACCCACAGCACCTAGATCCACAGCACCTAGACCCACAGCACCTAGACCCACAGCACCTAGACCCACAGCATCTAGAGCCACAGCACAGGTTTCTGTTTGCAAAGGCAGCTGTCAGGAATGGGAAGGTCCAAGTGCTCACTGCTGGAAGCTTTGTGCACTCTCAGTTCCCAGGAAATGCTGTGCCTGTTGCTGGCAGCCTGGCCAGACCCAGGCACTGCAGAGAGCTTTGGCAGGGTACACTTTCCTCTAGACCTCCACCACAGTTTAGCAAGGAAAGAAGAAAGTCCATGAGTCACTGTGCCTGTGGTAAAAAATCAGATGAAAGCAAGCTACTTTTGTGATATTTCTCACATTGCCTAGCCTACCATACCAGCAGTCAAGTTAAGCAAGCACCAAAACTCTCATAGGAAAACCCATTTTGTCTGTATTCCAAGTGACATATTTCTATTAAGTTTCATGCAATAAAGGCCATTTTGGAGTGGTCATCCCAACAAGGTTCAGAATCTCTTGAAGCATTCCCACACTACCCCCATTCAGGGCTGGAACTGTGGTGGCTGAGAGTGACCATGCATTTTGGGTGCACTGGAGTTGGCTTTCAGAACTGACTCAGTAGTGCCTAAAGAGAGCTTGGGGAGCACTGCAATTACTGCTAATAAGCCACTACTTAGGAGCCCACGCTCAGCTGCCTTGCAAAGAGTGGCTGCAGGGAATACCTTTCCACTGGCATCCATTCCTGGGCTGAACCAGCCCTGGCAGCAGAGTGAGAGTCTGCATCAAAGGCACTTGCAGCCCCAGGAATCAACATTTTCTTACAACACTTCTCATCTTAGTTCAGTTCTTTCCCACAACTCAATGACAAACTGCCAAAAAACTATGAAAGTGCAGAGTGGTAACACACATCAAGATGTCATACAAATGCTGACGAGTCTCCTTTCTGTTGAAAATGCTGCTAGGAATCTTGTCCCCAGAGTCTTCCAGGTTTGAATCCCTTTGAAAAGAGAGGAAAGGCCCTCAGCAAGTATTGGTGGTGGTGGTGGGCTGCTCCAGTGTCTGGAGAGCTGGCACAGACCTCAGTGTTTCATGAGAAGAAGAAGAACTTGTATTTAAGTTGAATACAAGTGAGAGGCTGGTGGAAAGCCAGAGTTTTCAGTTCCAGTTCCTAGCCAGGAGCATCCAGACAGGTAACACACCTGAGACACAAATCCTGTGCAATTTGCCAATAAACTACTTCTTTTTGGAAACGAAGCAAACTGTTAGAAATCCTCTTTCCTTTCCCTCAAGGTGTGCAGTCACTCTGGGCACACAAAGCCAGGGCTGCAGAAAGCTTTTCCTGTGAGCTGAGAGTTGCCATGAGAACAAATTGGTTTAAAAATACCTCCCTGGCAGCAGTTCCAAAAACTAGTGGCTACAAGACTTGTCCTCCTAAAGCAATATAGAGTTTGATTTTCCCACTGAGCCCCACAGAGCTATGGAGTCACAGAGACTTTATCTCAAGCAAAACTATGTCTAGGGTCAGGAAAGCCCAAATCCAGCTGACAGGATCCATCAGCTCCTGGTTTCTCCTTTGATCCAGGATGGGCTTANAGCCCCACAGAGCTATGGAGTCACAGAGACTTCTCCTTTGATCCAGGATGGGCTTGCACAGTTAAACCTCTCTAGCTGTACTGGAAGCCATGGCTTGTCTCTATCATCAGAATATATTCTTATAAAATTAGCAAGAGAAATAATTATATATAAGTATGTAAATACAGAGACATAAATATAAATCTATGAGCACGTAAACATAAACACAAATATGCTCTCCAAATGTTTTAGACACATGAACAGAAGAAACCAGCTCATCTCTCCTGTGCTAGGAAACCAAGTCTGGGCATTTTTTTGGAGTAGGAATTTTCCATGTGGCCTCTGGGCAAATGCCCCCTGAGGAGGTCTGGGCCTCCTGCTGCAGCATGAATCACTGCAGCAGCACAGCTGCCAGCAAGCCCTGCAGTGGGACTTGGCTGCTCTGCAGCCTGCCACAGGCTCAGGCTGTTTGATTTTGGCAGTGGCCTCTCAGCTGCTCTGCTGCCTGCACAAACCTGATTTCTGGAACACAGCCTCTGTCAGTTAGATGTTTGACTCCTAACAATACTTTCCAGCCCCATCATACCTTGCTGAGATTTACCAACCAGATAACAGGTTAAAGGAAGTGTAAAAACATATCCAGTGCCTTGTCTTCCCCCCAGCAGGGCTCAGTGTCCTACCCCATCCTTTCTGACCACAGAGTTTTTTCCCATCTCAGGCACTTTAGTCCCTGATGTGCATTATCATCATAGTCCTGGACTGACAGAGAGGTCAAGATTCTGAAGCTGTGTGTGTTTCTAGGGAACAGAGGCAATAAGGAGGTATTTCCAGAAGCACACACCAAATCCAGTTTCAAGGATTTGCCAACTATTGACGTTGCTCCCAGTTATTGAAGGGTTTGAGTTCTTCATGATTTCCTCACGCTCATCTATTCAAAATTCTATAAATGACCAACTCTGAGAAATTAAATTATCTATTTCAAAATCTCTGCAGAAGCCTAGAGCTGAACAGGAATCCCTGCCTTCCCAGTTCAGCTCCAAGCACTGAACTATCATTTCTGTTCTGCCCTCAAAGAGCTGGACCCTGGATAAAAATGAGTTGTCCTGTGTCCTAGTCTTGTAAATTCTTTTAGAACTGAACAGGACTCTATTCCTCCTCTCTTTCAATGCACAACTCAGGGTACCCAGGTGCATTTCTCTTCACTAAATCCCACTCCCTCTACTTTGTAAAAACTAGCAGTTTTGAGACAGCTAACAGTGCTCTTATCTCTGCTGCTATCTGCCAAGCTCTTCTCGAAGTGCTCCCAGGTGGGTGTGCAGTGCCAGGACCTGCCTGTGAGCACACAAACATGCCTGTGTCTGAATGTGCTGGCACCCTCAGTGCATATGTGGCAATGCAAGCTTGGGGAGGACTCAAACAAATTATTAATGATGGGAATTTAAAGCAAGAAAGCTGAGAATTGTATCTCGGACAGAGACTCAAACCAGATCAGTTCTTGTTATCAGGGGTTCTGCCCACAAGGAATTTTAAAGAGAAAAAGACCTTTTTATGTTTGAATGAAAGAGATTCCAATGTTTCATGTCTATGATCTTCAAGAGGAGAGAAAGCAGACACAGTTGTGATTCTAAGAGGGCAACAACATGATCTGTAGGGTGGAGGCCAAAGCTTTAATGAGCAACAGAAGAGATGAAGACTGAAAATATGCACGCAAAAGAGTCACAAAGTGCATTTGCACTGATGGAAACTGAGGTAGAAAGAAGAACTATCAGAAGGGACAAACACTTAGAGATTTTAAAGGTAAATTCAGAATAATAGCCTGGCTTTGCTCACTCCTCCACAGAAGCATCCAGGGAACTGCAGACACCAACAATGTAGGTTAACATGTTCACAGAGTTCATTTCACTGTAATTGCATTAGCAATCCCTAGAAGCAAATTTAGCAGGATGAGAGAAAAGTGAAGTATACAGCAGTGTCACTGAAGAGCAATAAGAATGGGTTACAGGATTGTTAATACAAATATCCTGGAACAAAGGAAGTGGTTTGTGAAGCAGCAGTGACTAGTACAGCAGAGCAGATAAAGGTAAGGCAGAACCAGGAGCCTGGGTGTGTGCTGTTCCACCAGTCTCCTGGATGACTACACTTGAATAAATGTCTCCCTTAGCCTCAGATAAGCTGCAGATAAAGGTAATTCCTCTGTGGACCATTCCTTCTATTCCCCTTAAAGAAAAACGACCCTGCAATAAATTAGGTTTATTGTAGTGGGAGGAAAAAAATGCCTATGCAGAATGCTAAAAGCACCTTCCTCCTTGAGCAAATACTTTGCTATTCTAAAGGCTTCTCCAAGCACTGAAGTACACTAAAGAGTTACTCCCTTTGACAGTGTCTCCCAAGCTGTTCCTCTCCTGACACTTCCAGATGCACTTCCAAACTGTCCTGAAGAATTGCAGTTGACTCTTGGGGGTATTTTCCCCCACATCTTGAAGCAAACCTAAGATGCCTGCAGTACAGTGTCCAAGTGCTAAAAGCATGAGGTACAATGATTCCTGCTTTACTCAAGTGGTTTGGAAGGAAAGGAAAGCCTCTACCAGACTCCAGTTTTCGTTAACTGGATCATAAAATATGATTTAGCATCATTAATGTGCATTTTATTTTGCAAATTAAACCAGTCCCTTCCAAGCCCCACCATGCTGGGATCTGGGGATTCTGGAGACTCTGCACCTGAGTCACTGCAGAATTCTGACACAGCCTCACAGCCTTGGCCAGCTCCCAGGCTCCTGTTTGTTCTCTTCCCCTCCCTGCATTTGGCCTGCAGTTCACCATTCCTCTCTGAACAGAGTGAGCACAGCACTGTTGGGTGGTCAGAAACACCTGATGCTTTCTTTATGGGTTTAGAAAGACTAAACAGGCCCTCACACAGAGTGTGCATTTCACTTGGCTCATCTTTAGTTCTTTATCTTGGCTCTTAGATGGATTTCTCACAGCATGCACCTTGTGCTCCAAAGGTTCTCTTCAGTGGAAGCACTTGTAGGTGGCTGAATTTCTGCTCAGGCCTGGCTGCTCCCAGAAAGCTTCCTCCCTCATTCTTAGAGCAGTTCTCCTGCAGGGTCCCTGAGCTTTGGAAGGAGAGGGAGTGGGAAGTGAAGGGAAGAGAATAGAAGGAAGGACGTGAGTGTCCACTTGTATGTTAGGTATACTCAAAGGAACCTGCTTTGTGAAGGTTCACACATCGAGTCCATCATCTGGATTCCTTTATCAGTCTACCACTGCTCAATCACTCTCTACTAAAACTTCCCTGAGAAGTCATGAGGAAAGGCTCTGGGTGACTTTGCTGTGGACACAGTGCTGGCAGCAGCAGGGCTGGACACTCCCAGCCCTTTTGTTTCCACAGAGGTAAACTATAACCAGGTTGGTGAATGCTATACCTCCTCCAAATCCTTCTGCTTCAAGAGGCAGTGGTCAGGAGGAGGGAAACAGCTCCTGTGTGTGGAGGTAGCTGGGGAAGAAACACAGTCCCTTCCTAGCAACTGACCAATAGGAGGAATTGCTGCGCTGGCAGAAGGCTTTAGGCTGATAAATTCCATGGGTCTCAGATAACACATTCTAGAGACAACTCCCATTGTCCCAGGCATAAAAGAGCTGGGGTGGGGGAACAGAGCACACACTCCTGCCTCAGGATCACTAACTGTGGGAACTGCAGCTTGGGTTAGGTTCTTGGTATTTCTTACCATGGCCAGTTACAGCTTCAGGCAAACTACCTCTTCCATGGCAGGGGCACCTGGTGTCTCCTCGGTCCGTTTCGGGAGAGGCTGCTTTAGGGCTCCCAGCATCCACGGGGGATCTGGTGGCAGGGGTGTGTCAGTCTCTTCTGCTAGATTTGTGTCTTCTGGCCTAGGAAGTGGCCTGGGTGGTGGCTATGGAAGCAGTTTTAGCAGCAGCTTTAGTGGTGGCTACGGGGGTGCTTTGGGCAGCGGGGATGGCCTCCTGTCAGGAAATGAGAAGGCAACCATGCAGAGCCTCAACGAGCGCCTTGCATCCTACCTGGAGAAGGTGAGGGCACTGGAGGAGGCAAACTCTGACCTGGAAACCAAGATCAGAGACTGGTACCAGAAACAAGGCCCTGGCCCAGCTCGGGACTACAGTGCTTACTACAGGACTATTGAAGACCTTCGGGACAAGGTAGGTGCTCAGGTTTATTAAAGATCCCCTTAGGGTTGTACTTAAGGAGGAGCAGAAAGATCCAAAGGGGAAAACTGCCCTAGGAAACACCCAGCAGGCATTGCCAGGTCTGAACAGCAGAGGAAGGTGAAGGGAACATGCAGTGACTGGGCAAGGTGAGTGAAGAGAATGATCAGGATGGAATCAGCTGCTTTTTAAAGGAGTACCTAAGAGAATGCACAAAAGAGTCAATCTGGGATGCCTCAGGGCCTAATTGTCTGATAGTGCTTGCTTTTAACAAAGCCTATATATATGCACACACACACACACACACGTGTCTACACACATGCTGGTCATATCCCTAGATGTGACCAGTTAATATATATATGACCACTTATATATTGATAAAGAGAGCAACCTGCCTACCTCTGTAAGCTGCTACCTGCTGCACAGCTTGAGAAACCTCAGAGCCCATACACACTGCTTAACAGGGAAAACATAAACTGGTTAAGTACAACTCTGTAAATGTGAAGACAGCTCAAGATTCCACCACCATACATTGGTTTTTCTTTCACGTTTTTTTTCTTTAACCTTGGAATTGAAGTAAGAGAGCTGTAACATTTGGCTTATGGGAAAAGGAAGCAGCAGACATGAAGTAATCAATGCCATATATAAATGCAGGATTTGCCCCAACAGCCCACGGGTACCTGATAAGAGATTACTTTGAGATGATGCACATCCAGAAAGCACAGGTAGCAGCTGATTAAACTACGTCAATAATGAAAGAAAACTTGAGGTTTGGTTTTACCAGATCAGCCTAGAGTTCATGACCACTCCCATGCAGCTCCCTGGCTCCTTGCTTCAGCCCTTCCACACTCTACTGAGCTCAGAAACTGAGCTCAGTGAAGACAGAACTGGCAATTAGATTTCTCTTTTTAGTGTTACTTTCCTTCCTGTCTTTTACTGCCCTTAGTTAAGGGAAAAATTTCCTACTGAGACCAAATAAAACACACTTTTACTTGGTGTAGCTACAGATGAAATAGAATCTTATCTTCAGATGAGGAAAGGAGCAAATGTAGTTGTTTCAGCCTCAGCAATGAACTCTCACTGTTTGTAGATCCTTGATGCCACCATTGATAATGCCAAGATTGTCCTGCAGATTGACAATGCCAGGCTGGCTGCTGATGACTTCAAAACCAAGTGAGTAATTCCTGAAAGGAAACTTGAGCAGGCAAAAATCCTTGTTGAGCCAAAGGGCACTGGCTGTGTAAAAGAAAAGAATGCCTATAAAATCTCTGTGTGAAAACTAGTTTGATCCTGTCATTGCAATTCACCAATGCATGTAAACTATGCAGAGAAAAGTTTAATGCTGTGGACAACATTTGCTATGTCATAAATCCTACAAAAGCAGGTACATTTCTAGCACATCCTGGTGGGCTGGTTTCACCAGCTGTTCTCAGCAGTTTGGTTTGCTTGCCTAAGGTTCGAGACGGAGCAGGCTCTGCGCCTGAGCGTGGAGGCAGACATCAACGGCCTGCGCAGGGTCCTGGACGAGCTCACCCTGGCCAGAGCTGACCTGGAGATGCAGATTGAGACCCTCAAGGAGGACCTGGCCTACCTCAGGAAGAACCATGAGGAGGTAAGAAATCCCCAAGAAACACATTTAAAACTGGGGAGTCCCTTAGGACTGCCCTGGGCTCCCCAACTGTGAAGAAAAGATTCCTGTGCAGCTTGGAAAACTAAAGATTCCCCTGCAAGTATTTAAAGGAAGTCAGTCAGACCTCAGCCCTTGAATAAAGAATGGGAGGTTCACAATGTTTTCAGTTTATGGTTTTATCCTCTTTTGTCTTCTTCTGCCATGCCCACTAGGAAATGAGTGCCCTGGGAGGACAAGTCACTGGCCAAGTCAATGTTGAACTGGACTCTGCTCCTGGCATTGACCTGTCCAAGATTCTGACTGAAATGAGAGACCAGTATGAACACATGGCTGAGAAGAACAGGAAGGATGCTGAGGCCTGGTTCCACAGCAAGGTAGAGAAAGCTCCAAACTGTACAAATACTAAACAAACAAATCCATGAGAGAAACAATTGTTGAAACACACAGAAAACTGCTGTGAAAGCCTTATGGCCTCTACTCAGAGGCCCCATATTTCTCCTGTAATGCTCTCCCTGTTGCAGACTGAAGCGCTGAACCAGGAGGTTGCTGTGAACACTGAACAGCTGCAGAGCAGCAGGTCTGAAGTCACTGACCTGAGACGCACGCTGCAGGGGCTGGAGATCGAGCTGCAGTCCCAGCTCAGCATGGTATGGTAGAATCTGCACTGGACACCTTCCCCTCCCTGCAAGGACTCTTGCATCTGGCACTGAGCTCTCTGGGGTTGCCCTCCCTCCCCTGTGTCCTCAGAAAGCAGCTCTGGAGGGCACCCTGGCAGACACGGAAGCGCGGTACGGAGCGCAGCTGATGCAGATCCAGGGCCTGATCAGCAGCATGGAAGCTCAGCTGGCCGAGCTCCGAGCAGACATGGAGCGCCAGAACTGCGACTACAAGATCCTCATGGACATCAAGACTCGCCTGGAGCAAGAGATCGCCACTTACCGCCAGCTCCTGGAGGGCCAGGAGTCCCAGTAAGGAACTCTGCTCACTGCTTAGCCTCCTAACCCCTGCCCATGCCGTGCTGCTCACTGGCAGAGCACTGCACTAAGCACAACTCCAAACACTCCTGGGGTTCTAAAGTTTGGAACAAATTCATTCCTCTGGGCCCTAGTGGAGCTAGAAATGTTACCATTCCCATTTCCATTGGATTCTTTGCAGCATTTCCCAACACAAAGTAAATTGACATTTAGTGTGTTAGCATTGAGTGTGTTATCTCTCCTTTAACTGTTATCTCTTTGTTCTACAGGATGTTTGGCTCCATTTCTGGAACTGCTGGTAAGAATTCTTTCTTCTTCAGGAAGCCCTTTAGGAGTCAAGTTTGAAGGAAATCTAATACATGATGGTGTTAGACAACTGAAAAACATCTCAGACTATGCTACAGAAAAGGCTAAGTAAAGCACAAAATGCTTAGACACTCCCCCAGATGACAGGATATAAGAAACCTCAGGTTGGCCAGCTCAAGGGAATTGTGTGAACATGCAAGTGAAGTTTGCCTTGAGCTTCCAAAGGTCAGCTGTATTGTAACAGGGATGGATGAGTCAAAGCCATGCTATGAAGAAGAAAACTTGTGAGAGAAGGGAATGAGGGACAAGATCTGAAGCAAGCTCAGTGCCCATTGCAGGGTGGTCTTGTGTTCTGCTTAAGTAATTGCTGTTCTTTCTCTTTGTGTTACTGCAGAGAAAAGAGAAAAGCTGGCAGATGGAAAATAGTACTGAAAGTCCTCCAGAGTCATCTTCCAAATGAGAGAAAGCAGACAACACACAGGAACTGAGACACAAAGGAATCACTCTCAACTGCTGGACATGACTCTCTGAAAGCACAGAAAATTCTTGGGCACATAAAGTTTAGGCAGATTGCTCCAGTTAGCTGTGATCAACTTGTGGATTGGGTTTGGCTTTTCCATGATTTCTAGTTCTGAATTGCTGTATCTACTCGAATAAAGATAATCTTCTTCTTGCAATCTTAAATTCTTTGGGGTTATTGTGACATTGTTACTGAAGTTTGGCTTTAATCAGGCAGGAAACAGGCAGGGTAACCCAACAGGTTAATACTCATCTGTCTGTGCGCAGCTTGAGCTCCACCTCGAAGTCCTCCTAGTTCCTGTTGCTGGAGGGAGATCTTTCAGACTCCCAGAAATTGGTCATTTCATTTCCAGCCATCCCTCTGCAAGCTCACAGCCAAGGAAACCATTCAGAGTTTGTGCTAGAGGAAAATCCTGGCCATAGCCTGACACATTTCCCCCCCACACACACACACTGTTACAAACAGACACAGTTAGCCCTGACACGAGGGTGACATTGAACTGACAGTGTGCCCAGGCTGAAAGCATCCCCACACTGCACTGTTCCAGAGTATCCTGTGTTTTGGAGAGATATCATCAAAGCCTTCAGCACTTCTCTCCTTGGACTTGAGAGGGAATAATTGTTGCATCCTTGCTCACAGCTAGATGTTCAGAACGGATTAATGGAGTGTTTGCTTAGCAAGGAGCATCCCAAAGCTCTGCACCTCCTCTGCCAAGGTTGTGCCATTCTCATCAGTGAGAGGTGGTGCCTGGGTTTGGCTCAGCAGTGACACAGGTGACCTGTGCACATCAATTGTCAAACACTGACACAGACAATCCCAGCTCAGCCTCTGGAAACCCCACATGACAGCATTAGGCAGTGGCTTCACTATGACAGGGAAAAACTGTGACAGGAAAGGAAAACAGTCACAGAAAGCAAGAATCAGCAAAGAGATCTAGAGAAGAGGACAAAATGGGGAGAACATGGGGACTAGGATGCTGTGGTGGAAGCAAGTGCAGAGTGGAAAGGGAGCAGTGGCAGGAAAAGCAGTGGCATCCACCAGATACAGGTGGTTCTTCAGAAGCACAGCCATTTACACACTGCCTGCTTTGGGAGAGCAGAGACTATAAAATTAGAGTTTGGTTCAGAAAAAAAAGTGTCTAAAGGAATGCAGTGTTGGTTTTATCAGCAAAGACTCAGATGACAAACAAGCTGCTTCTTGAATGGAACTCTGTCTTCCTGAAAGGAGAGGCTGGAGTGTGTCACCTCTGCTAATCCTGGAACAGAAGTAACAAAAGAGTTTGCACAGGACAGACATGTCAGATATATCATCCAGGAAAGCTCTGGGGAAGCAGGACAAACCATGGAGCTTATGCACCACGAGTACAATGCTGAGCACTGTGAAGGGGAAACTGTGTCAAGGCATTGGGTAAGAAATTGCAGAGGGAAGACAAGGAGAACAGAAACAAGCAATAAGTCTGAAATTAGATTCAGCAAAACACTTCTGACTTCTAAATTTTTACTAATGTAAGTGCCAAATTGTTGCTAATTTTTCTTTGCCTTACACAGTCTGTTATAAAATGCTACAGTGTATGTAGGGTTTGATAGAGAAGTCTTCAAGCTGGACACAGTAATAAACAACAAGATCTATACAGATAAATCCACACAAGCCCTTGCCAGCAGCCTGCTCCCAGTGCAGAGGTGCAGTCACATTTGCCATTTCTCTTTCACCAAAGAGCCAATCTTTGTAAGTCAGCTCTCAGAAGTGAAGGTTTTTTCTCTTCAGGAAGATAAAGCAACTGAAGCAAGCTGCAAATAAATGATGCATAGCTGACAACCCCCAGACTGCACAGCGCATTCCTTGGATTCTCCTTTCCTCTACTGGAAACAAAGAGCTTTTATCTGCTCCCTGGCTGTTGTAAGTGTTCCTCTGATAACAATCTACAACAACACACAGGGCACTTCAAAAGGCATCAAAGTGTATTTCCCCTGCTCACTGAAAGAAGACAGAATGAGAAGTCCCCAAAGTTTCCTTTTCCAGTTCGTGGTGCTTTCTACAAATGATTTTGCTAGATTTTTTTCCATGGAATTTGCTTATGCTTCCCGTGGGATCACTCCGAGCTAACCAGAGCCTAGCAGCACACACACCTCAGGAGCTTCACATCGCAGGGGTCTCACAGAACCTTCTTCATCTTTCAGAGAGTGTTTGCCTGAACTTGTTGCCTGAGATACTAACTCTTGCCGATACACAGATTTGGCTAGCTCTGCAGAACCATTAATCTGCCTCAGAGCACAAGCCAAGTGCTGTGGCAGAGCTCCAGGTTCAGTTTGTAACATGTTTCCAGCCCTGTGAACGCCCTGTCCTCCCTCTGCAGCTGGAGAGCCAGGGGCAGGCTCTGCACCAGGCTGGGGAGCTGTGTGCCACAGCAAGCTTTGAGATGCTTCTGTCTTCCCAAATTCAGATCTTCTCCTAGGAAAGGCTGCACATTCCTCTGAGGCTGCAGTACAGTCTCAGCTGGAAATTACAGATAATCCCTCAGTTTCTCCCAGGCACCCAGTTCATCTGCAATCACACAGCCTGAAGTCTAAACTCATTTTCTGTTGATACATACAACCCAAAACGGTGCTAAAACCAACACTTGCCTTATTATGATGTCAGCAAACTTGGAATTTCTCTTCATTTCTAAGCTTTATTTTAAAATCTGAATACTATTTGCAAGCAAAGAATAGAAATAAGAAGATACCAAATTCAATTCTGAATATTTAATGGGGAAAAAAATAGGGCTAAAGAAGAAGAAATGATGGTGAGGTGAACTGTGGATTGAACATTTTTCAATCAAGGGAGAATTTTACTTTAAGCTCACTCTCAGAAAAAGGTGATTTTCTTCCAATAGCTGTGGTGACTGCTGGGATGGGTGTGGTGGAACTCACTCTGTTTTTCCATTCTTAAATGTCAGAGAAGTAACCTCCAAGATTCAGAACTGTAGCCTGAAGTAAAAAGCACTCATCTGAATCATCCCCTTTGTTTAATTAAAGACAAACCCCAAGCTCTAGCCCCTGAGATGAACAGCCAGCTCTCCTGTGAGGAATGTCATCACAATTGGCCTCACCTCTAGGGAGGAGAAATTTTGGAGGGAGGGCTCCAGGTGGGGTTTGTCTCCCAACACCCTATCTTGAGGATATAAAAGAAGCTCCAGGACAGCCAAGGCACACACTTTCCTCTTCTACATCAATAAGTGACCTGAGCACCTTCTTGTGCCACAGCCATGTCTACCTCCTTGCGGCAGAGCTCTTCTTCTACCTATGGTGGTGGCTTTGGGGGTGGTGGCAGCAGCAGCTCTCGCCTTTCCTCAGTCCGGGCAGGAGGCACCTGCCGAGCTCCAAGCATCCATGGAGGATCTGGTGGCAGGAGTGTCTCCATGTCTTCAGCTAGGTATGTCTCCTCTTCAGGAGGTGGATATGGTGGTGGCTTGGCTTCTGGCTTTGGTGGTGGTTATGGAGGAGGCTACAGTGGCTTTGGTGGTGGTGCAAGCTGTGGCTTTGGCTTTGGTGGAGGGGCTGGCTTTGGTGGAGGCTTTGACCTCAGTTGTGGCTTTGGTGGTGGCGATGGCCTTCTCTCTGGAAATGAAAAGCTAACCATGCAGAACCTGAACGACCGCCTGGCCTCGTACCTGGACAAGGTCCGAGCCCTGGAAGAGGCAAACTCAGACCTAGAAGTGAAGATCCGTGACTGGTACCAGAAGCAGGCTCCCACCAGCCCTGTCAGGGACTACAGCAACTACTACAAGATCATTGAAGATCTCCGAGACAAGGTATGGCATTCAGATGTGCAGGAGTTGTAAGAATGCAGGGGAATTGTGGGACCATGTATTCTGTTTCTTTAAAACAAACTCAAATCATTCCAAAATAAACATGGAATGCCACAACCCCAAATGTATTATGGTTATGAGCATTCTAGCAGAAAAGAGTGGCTATTTCTCACCCTAAAACCCAACAGCTGCACATAAGATGAGGTGCTGTACAAACATCCCTGACTCTGTTTCTAGGCCCATTTGTTCTCTACCTCCTCTGATGGTTTATAGCCTCAAGAAGTCCTTACTGTGTTCTCAGGACTGTGATATTTCACTGTTATTCACAGGAACCTTTTTCTGTGTTTCTTATTGCCAGATCCTTGCAGCTACTGCTGACAACTCCAGAGTCATTCTGGAGATTGACAATGCCAGGCTGGCTGCAGATGACTTCAGACTGAAGTAAGTTACCTGCAGCACATTTGTCTAGCCTCTCCTTTCTCTGTCTCTCTCTCCAAACAGTTTTCTGAAGTTTAGTATTACCTTTTATCTGCTTCTTCAGTAACTGAAGGACACATTTGGAAATGATGGATAGGGATTTTCCCTTGATAACTGCTGATGAAGAAATCCCTGGCAAAAAGAATCAATGTGATAAAGTTCGGAATATAAACCTGATAGAACACAGTATCCAGATCACTGAGCTGTTTACACAATATAGTTCATGTCTTAACTTTTTAGTGATGCTCTTAACTATTTTTACTGGTCCAAATCACAGAGGAAAAGAAGACAGGAATAGGTTGGGATTTTCACTTCAAAGGAACCAAGTGGTGTAAAGAGATCCCTATTCAGGTGCAGTAATTCCCTCTTAAGGAGTGTGAAATTTAGAAAAGAAAGAAAAAGAGTAATTTGGGGATTATCCAGCTCATGAACTCAGTGGAACATCTGCTGAGAAGATGATAAAGATACTTGTGCAACTGATTTCTCTTGCACTGATGTACCTGCAGGTTTCTTTTCTTCGCTAGTGTCCTAGGCAGAACTGAGCAATCTCTGCTCCCCTTCACCCCACACTGGAGAGGACACTGCAGATGGACTGTCCTGGGTGACAACTGGCCTGCTGATGCTGATAAATGCCATCAGGCTCTGCAAGGTGCAAACTGCTTGCTCCTTTTTGACCGTGCAGGTATGAGAACGAGCTGTACCTGCGCCAGAGCGTGGAGGCAGACATCAACGGCCTGCGCAGGGTCCTGGACGAGCTCACCCTGGCCAGAGCTGACCTGGAGATGCAGATTGAGACCCTCAAGGAGGACCTGGCCTACCTCAGGAAGAACCATGAGGAGGTGAGAGTCTGTAACAGTGCCGAGAGGAAATGACTTCCCTCTGGAATGTAAGCCTCTAGGGTGGGGGAAATCCAAACAGAAAAACCAGAATGGCAACATCACAGCTAATAAGTAGAAAACTGTGATATTAAAAGAAACATTTCTCTGACTGCAAACAGTTCAGAGCTATTCGTTTCCATTAGGTCACTGGCACAGCTAAGCTGAGTAACAGAAATGTACATGGAAGTGACATGTAAACGTGTGTGTTGTGTGTGAATATACAGAGAGTAGAAAAGCATCTGTGATGAGGGATAAGGTTTGATAAACATCTTTATGTGTGTTCCACCTGTGATATTTGGTAAGAGAAGCACTGAGAGCAACTGCACAGACTGCTGATGGCACAACATGCATGAGGAGAGGGAGCCTCATCTTTTTTGTGTCCTCTGCCATCTGCCCATGCAGGAAATGAAAGAATTTTCAAACCAGCTCAGTGGAACAGTCAATGTGGAAATGGATGCAGCTCCTGGCATCGACCTGACCCGGATTCTTGCTGAGATGAGGGAACAGTATGAAGCTCTGGCTGAGAAGAACCGTAAAGATGCTGAGGCCTGGTTCTTCTCTCAGGTATAAAGCACTGCCTCATTATTACTGACCCAGCAGATGGGATTGGCCTTCCTTCCTCACCCCTTCCCTTCCTTGAAATAATGGGAATGTGTAAGTGATTGTTCAGTTGCTTTCCCTTCCAGACTGACGAGCTGAACCGTGAAGTAGCCACTCACACCCAGGAGATACAGACTGGCAAGTCAGAGATCACAGAACTGAGGCGCACGGTCCAGGGCCTGGAGATTGAGCTCCAGTCACAGCTCAGCATGGTATGGAGCTGCCCTAAGCACACCACAACTCACTATGAGTCCACTCCCTCCACCCAGCCCCTTTGCCTTGCCTCTCCTCAGCAGGACAATGTTAACCTATCCTGACCTCACTCCCCTGTAGAAAGCTGGCCTGGAAGCCAACCTGCGGGACACAGAAGGGAGATACTGTGCTCAGCTGGCCCAGATCCAGGCTCTCATCTCCAGTGTGGAGGAGCAGCTGAGTGAGCTGCGCTGCGACATGGAGAGGCAGAACCAGGAGTACAGGATGCTGATGGACATCAAGAGTCGCCTGGAGCAGGAGATCGCCACGTACCGCCGGCTGCTGGAGAGCCAGGACTCTCAGTATGTTACTGTACACAAGCCTGTGATGATTAGATAAGGTTCATTACATGACACATTATAAGCAGTAATTTGTGGTTGCTAAACTGACTCCAGATTACTAAATGACATTCGCTGCCTCTGCAGCCTTCTGAGCCCTGGCAAATGCCCAGCAGAATGCCAGGGCTTGCTATAGCTCAAGCTACATCTCCAGATCAGTTGTGCTGATGATCTGAGAATAGAAATGCAACCACTTTGGCTATGATAAATGCACATGGTCAGTGGTGGTCATTAATCAACTATTTCTTCTTTTTTACAGCCTGCCAGGAGTGATCCCTAAGGATGGTAAGGAAAATCTTGATTTAAAGACAGGCTGAAATGAATTGACAAAATAGGATTAAATAAACCTCTATTTTCTGCTGGGATTTTTTCTGACTGACACAGATTACACTCTCTCCACAATGATAATAGTCTCTATCATTTAGAGACAAAGCCACCATACTTTTATCTTAATTTATTGGCACTTTGGAAGCCAGTAGCTTGCCAGAATGATTGCATGAACTCCTCATCTAATTCTAAAATACCAAAATCTCCCAAAGATTCCTAAGTTCCTCTGCTGACTCACACAACATATAAGATACATCCAGATTGAGCATGTGATGTGCACTCTTAAGATTTGCTGCATATGTGGAGCTGTAGGGAGAGAAGAGAAGCTGCAATGGCAGTTCCCCCTTTGAGACTGGAAAAGATCTTGTAAAGACATAACCCACCCCACCATTGCTCCTCAGTGTGGCAGCACTGAATTGCTTTCTCTTTCTCCTACAACAGCATCTCTGAGCAGTGGAAGACTCCGCTCGGGCCCAGAGGATGATACAAAACCTGCTGCTACTCGTGAGAGGAGACTCTAAGCACCAAACACTGCACCCCCTCTTGCAGTGACACCTCAGAAAATGAGTCCAGCTACACATTGGCTTAGTGCTGCAAGAATAGCCGTTGCCTTTCCCCAAATCACAAGAATGTAACCCAAGGATGTGTAACACCTTTGCTTAGATTTCCTCTCCCTTTCACAGCGTCAGTTGGCTCTGTGGGCAGATGACAAGCTTGTGTTCCTCAGTAGCTATGTAGTTTCCTTACAAAACCCTTCACAATAAAGTTTCTCTTCTGCTTGTGCAAATCCATCCAGTCTGGTGTTGTTTGTTGGGGTCAGTATGGCACTGGGATACATGTGAGCATACACCCTGCCCACCACAGATCAAGAGATGCTCAGTGGATAACAACAGCAATAACAATCATCATAAAGATGATAATGAACAGACAGACACAAAGTGTCATTAGCTTATCCCAGGAATCTGAAACTAGTATCAGTAATACTGAGAATATAATGCAAAATAAATCCTTAAGCTCTCTGTTCTGCATTCAGAATGTACACCATGAGTACAGTTCATGCACGAATAAAATGCACCACTGAAAAACAGACACATTCTTCCATATATAGATTTATGTTCCTGCACCTCCTTCAGCAAAAAGGCAAAATCCCTTAGGTCTTTAGGCTGCACTAGGCAAGGTGCAGGTGAAATGAACTGTTCAGAGTTTGCTGTGACTGTTTTTGTTTTCATACACAAGGCAGAAAGGCAGCAGCCAGTGTCAGCACTGTGCCTGCTGTAAGAGACTCACACACAGCTGGTATTCTCATGGGAAAGAGCTGAGAAAAGGTTCTGCCAAACTTCAGCAAAGCATCATGATAATCTAGCAGAACAGAGAAACTGAGCAGTACAAATGACCCAGAAATCAGGTGACTATTGTATGTATCACCCAGACAGCAAGACAGAGACCTTCTAGAGCCAGAGGCAGGTACCCTCTGTATTCAGAGGGAGGAGCTGACCCAACAAGTGATAGTCACAGGTGTCAAAATATTCTTCATGTCCTTTACTGTACTTAAACTGCAGCCTTGAGTTCAGTTTGCTTTTCATGTTTCAATTCAGTAAAACAAGCACAATTCCCAAACAAAGCATCTGGGGCTCTCTCCTCCCTTGGGCCAGCCTGGGCCTGCCCAGCATCTCCCAGCTGTGGAGAGCAGTTGGTACACACAGAGAAGTCATCATCTCGTGGTGCCACCTGCTGACAACGCTTTGGGTTCTCACTCCCGACACTGCTTTTCTTCGGCACTCTGTGGATCAGCTGACTAAAGCCCAGCCCTGCCGTGGCTGCTTTGGAAGGAAGAGGTTTGATCTCTGCCGTGGATCCTCAACATGCATTGATACAAACTGTGTGGCATCTTTTCCAGCCTGAAAAGGCTGAGCTTCACATTGTCATCCAATTGTCATGACAATTGTCATCCAATGGTAGGACAAGAGGGAATGGGAGCAAGTTGGAGCACAGGAGGTTTAGTATTAAGCTGAGGAGAAACTTGTTTGCAGTTCAGGTGCCAGAGCACTGGCCCAGGCTGCCCAGGAGCCTGTGGAGTCTCCTTGTCTGGAGCCATTGCAGAGCTGCCTGGACACATTGCTGTGTGAGCTGGTCTAGGTGCTCCTGCTCTGGCAGGGGGGTTGGACTGCATGATCTTTCTAAGTGCCTTCCAACCCCTGACATTCTGTGATACTGTGATTCACAGGAAACATCTCTGATGTACCAGATCACCTCTGTTCTCTCTTACTGGCCAGAACAAACACAATTCTTCTTCTCCATGACAGATGATAGTTCATGAAACTATCAGGCAGTGAGACAGAGGCTGTTCTGTCTCCCACACTGTCAGCCTCACTGCCAGGCTCTGAATCTCACTGAGTAATCTCACATGAAACAACGGATCCATTTTATCTCACATAATATTATGTGCATATGTCTATTCTTATATATCTTCAGTGATTAATTTCCCCAGACAATTAGAAATGTTAGCACTTCTACACAATGAAGTGCTTGAGGAGTATGTTCCCAGTGGGAACAGAGCAGGTGCTGAGCAGAGCTGCGGCAGAGCCACGAGGAGGAGCTCCAAACCTGCCCTAGGCACAAGGGAGCCTGAGGAGGAGCCCGGGAATGGATGCTGTGGAGCAACTCTTTATTGCTGAAAACTTTCCAATGAAACAAACACAGAAAAAAAGATTCCCTCAGGTTTACTTCCAGGATAGCATAATTCTGGTTTGCCAGTCCTCCTGAGCCCACCATTCACTGTAACAGTGCTAAGGAAGGTCTCAGTAAAGAGCTGAGGACAAAGAGCTGCCCCATTTCTTGGAGCCCATGCCCACTGAGCTTCCGCCTCTTCCTAGATCTTCTTCCTGTATCCTATCCCTTGCTTGCAATCTGGAACTACTCTGAAAGACAAGGTAAAGCTAAGAACCCAAGCTGTGGCATGGGAACACTTGCCAATTCACCACCTATTTAACAGCAGGAGGAATAGGAAAATCTTTGCAGAAGTCAGACTTGTCAGTTGGGTATGGGATGGAAGAAGGTCACTAGAAGGTTACTGAAACTTCTGAGAAAGACTGTTTTTGCATGATTGACAAGTCTAAGTTTAGGGCTTTAAATAAGCACTTTCAGGTGTTGTTACAAACTCTAAATACTTTCTATAGCTAAACATAAATATCTTAATAGTATTAGTACGAGCAACAGCAAGAAATTCTGAGTTACTATTTTGGCAAAACCATTGAAACACTACTGCACCTCAAATCCTGTCAAAATCAGTGGAAAAGATTAAGTACCAGATTCTGATGTATGTCACCTGGAAATGGACAGCTGAAGGGACTAGCTGGAGCCTCCTCATGTTGGGCTGGAGTTTTAGTCAAATGGCAGAGGCTGGACAACTTCATTAAGGTCTTGTGTCTCTCACAGGCTGAAGCTGTTCAGTACATTCATGACAGCTTGACAGGATACTGTGTTTTGGGATTCTTTCTGTAATTCCAGAGCCTGAGAATTACAACAGAAAGCATCCTGAAAGAGCCACCCCTGCCACAGCTCTCCAGGTACTCTGTAAGGACAATATTCTTTCTCTCATAGCCAGGAAAACATAACATTAACTACACGGTTAGAAAAAGTCCGAGGCAGAGCCGATCCTGTTCCACACCTACTGATTTTAGCCACACCTCACTATTATAATGTCAAAAGAAAAAGAAAAAAAAAAAAAAAAAAGCCAAACAAGCCAAAGGAAAGCAATTGGGTATGCAGCTGTGATCCCAAATAACAACAACAGTGTGTGCAAGCTTGTAAATGCTTCAGAATTGACCAAGAGGAAGCACGTTTCATGATGACACAATCTTGTTGCTGTAGTCATTCATCGAAGGGAAACTCCCACAGGAAAAGGCATAAAGCTGCTTAGGGAAGGCTAAGAAGCTGCTCAGTGTTAGGCAGTCAAACATTGGGTTAGATTCACAACAGAGCTAAACATGAGTACCAGCCAAGGCCCTTTTCAGTTTTTTTCTGGGTCCCTCAGGGGTAGTTCAGGGTGTGGTTTGGCCCAGCAAGGACCTTCTTACAGACCTTCAAGTGCAGATGGTGGTGCCAGCAGCACACATAGCCCTTTCTCCTCTGCCAGACCCCTCTGGCTGGCTCCTGGAGGAGGAGCACCTTGGGGAGGCTTCGGCGAGCACCATGGGGAAAGCATCTTCCTGGGTGGGAATGAGAAACAGACTATGCAGAACCTGAATGATCGTTTGGCTGCATATCTGGACAAGGTGCGCGCTCTAGAAGCAGCTAACGCTCAGCTGGAGAGCTGCATCCGAGAGTGGCACAAGACAAAGTCTCACGGCAAGAGGCATGACTTCAACCAGTACGAGCAAAACGTCACTGACATGCAAAGGCAGGTAAGTCAGAGCTGTAAGACACTATGTCATCCTATGCTCTTTTAAGGAATCTGGCTGCTCACTTATGCTGATGGCTTTCCCTTAAAGAATGGTAAAACCAAACTTTTTAAGTGTTAGAAATACTAACGGCAGTGATTCCAGGACTTGGGCATAAACATTCTCTGTGTTCACAAGGAGGAGAAGAGGGCACCAGAAAGAAAGGCTGGAAGGAGACGCGGAGGAATTCTGCACAGGCTGGAGTATAAAGGGATTTGTGTGCTGCCAAGTGTTCATTTCTGTACATGAAACTGTGGTTTGAGTAACTATGTCTGGCAGAATTTGGTCTTTTTGACTGCACAGGTATTCAAGCAAATTAGAAAGCAGGCGAAGCGAGGAGGCTGCCACTTTCATGCAGCCTGCTCGAGACGCACTGCTGCATTGCATTGCTTTGATTCCTGCGGTAGCAGACAATGAAACTACAGGAGTTTTGGGTCCAATGAGCTTATGTAATCAGATGGAAAAATACTTCATTGTAATTAAGAAAATAGCAGTGACAAATTCCTTGTGGATGTTCTCACTATAATTAAAAGGAGAATTTCTGGTTCCTGCCAGTAGTTAATATTAACGTTCAACAGTAACCCTTTCAATCTCCCCGACTCACGTGTCTTCAGATTGAAGTATAATATTAATCTGTATTCATAATGAACATACTTAGCACTGTAACCATCTCTGGGACTAATCACTGTCATTAACTCTGCATAGCCATATGGGGCAAACCCCAAAGCTATTCCAAACGCGATGCTCTACTTTTCCCTCCATTTTTTACACTATGGTCACTTGTCACTCTCAAGACCCTGAGAAGTTGTTTTCCAAAGGGCTTGGAAATGGTCCTGTCCAGCAGCTTTGCTGATAGAGGCCAGGGCCTTCATCCAGCTCCTTGCTGACTGTTAAATGTGTTGCCTCCAGGCAGAAGATGAGGCACTCTGACCACAGACAATGTGTAAGGAGAGGCAGAATTGTCATCACCTAGTTCTGTTTTAAGGATAAGGAAAGGTCATCCCTCTCCAGACCTATCACTTGAGCATGCACTTCTTTCAACTGATCCAGAGGAACAAACCTGTTCATCAAGAACAGAAATGTGTTCACATTGGTTCAAAATTTATAAATCAGAAAGACTTAGGAAGACAACAAGGCTAAAAACATAATGCTGGTTGGGGTAGAGCCCTTGTTTTACAGTGGTTGTACCCAAACAAGCCCTGAATACCAAGTGTGGGGCTCAGACTGGGCACTATTAGAGGCTATTAAAGGATTATTTACAGGAGACAATTCAGTGATTTAACCCAGAATTTTCACTTTCTCTATAAATTATTGCAATTAGCACCATGACTGGCAGTAAAAGGAGTGAAAAAATAGCATCTAATTATTAGCCATAATTAATTTAATTAACTGTGAATTAAAAAGGTGAAAGTAATTTAGCTCCTAAAATGAAATTTAGACAAAATTTAGGATCCTGTATACAATAACCCAGACAGTCTATGATACACTGCTTGTCTAAACTTGGAGACATAGACTCATTTGAGTCCTACATTTCGGACCACACTCTTCCCTGGACACCTGAATACTGGATCAACATGCTAGATGGAGCAACAAGTTTCCTTGCTCCATACTAACCCAGATAACAAAGGAAAATGGCACCAGTTCTTCAGGTAAATGTCACATTCAAACACCTTGCACATCTAAAGAAGCAAACTGTTTTTCAGAGCATTCAAGGAGACAGGATGAGTGCTGTGGGATAAAAGGACACAGACACGCTGAGGAACGAGTCACTGCAGGAAGCCTTCTTGAAGAAAAGTTGTCTTGAGAAGGAATTTGAGTGTATTTTGTATGTAACAATGTGTGAGTGTTCAATTATCTGCCAGTTTGCAGATTGATGTTAGTGATGCACCCATATTCCTGCTGGTGTAGTGAAGCATTCTGCCCCACTATCAATAGCTAACTGCCCCATCTGGAATGCACTGCTAATAGCACAACTGTAGGCTCACACAGCACAGGCAAAACACTGACAGGTGTGCAGATTGCACAGAAAGAGGCACAAAGCATTTGTACAAACATGCTGCTGTGTTTTATGATTGTGAAATGGCACAAAGCTGAAGAACTCTCACATTGCTTTCTCATTGTCTTATTCCCTTCCATAGCAAAGTTGACTATTCTCTAAGGACAGAGTCAAGAATTGCCTCTTCTCTGACAAGAGATTCCAGGCAGCAACACACTGAGGGTATTGTTGTACTTCTTCAGCTAGCCTTGATCCTGTCCCAGGGCAGAATGCAAGGTGTGCTGCTAATTGCTCAAGAATGTACAGTCCGTTAACAGATTAGTTAGAACATTCCACAGGCACCTTCTGTTTTACCATGAGAGCTAAACTTTTGACACTTCAGGACAATTTTGTCATTTCCTTGTTTCTTTGTGATTCATTTAGGTGTGGGAAGTTTTACTGCAAGGTGCTGAGAGCTCTGTAAATGGCTGATGATTTCTGCCCAGCCATAATGCACCTTGCTTTGCTGTGTGCTGAGGGAAGGCAGCTGCTGGAACTGCAGCCATGCTTCTCTCTCCTCTTTGTTCCAAAAGGTCATGATGACCAACAATTATTAGTTCCTGCTCATTATGTATGAGTTCCTGCTTGAATTCTTTCAAGATTTTGAATGGAATACTGAGCTTTTCATATTCAAATCTAGAGTTCAAAGATATTTCATGCTAACAGGGACCTGCAACTCTTCTCTGTGCATGCTGAGTATGCTAAAGGAATGACACAGTGCACTTTATCCTGCAATTTTAGAACAATTTTCCTCATCCCAAAGCAAAATCAGAAACATTAATTAATGACTTCATGCTGCTGGGAAAGCAGTACAGTTACAGGTGAATAACTGACTGGATCATGACAACTGGATGCCAATGCTCTTCTCAAGATGGCACTCCATGCAACTCCAGTCTGAAGCATATGGTAGACTTGAGGGGTCCTGCTCAGGACTTGCTGCTACCACCATCATCATGCCTTTGCATCACATTTATTGATGTAGTCTCCTTAACATGGGAATTCTACTGCTTAGATGCTTCCTACAAGCACAGGGAGCCTAGAGCAGCAGAGGTTATTCACCATCAGCATATGGCAACACTGACCCCCCTGTTGGGTTCTCTGTTTTCCAGATTGAGGATGGCAAGGTCACCAATGCCAGTATCCTTTTACAAATTGATAATGCTAACATGGCATCTGAAGACTTCAGGCTCAAGTAAGCTCTTCTTTGGTTTCCTGGTTAAATTTGAAAGAAGGTTAAGCAAAATACTGCTTTTTCTTGGTAGTGCAGTAAGAAACTGATTTCACTGAGGTTTTCTGGTGATAGTGGATAACTAAAACCAATGTAGAGAAGAAAAACACAAAACAAAAACCCAGAAAGGATGAAAAGGATGTAGAAGCCACAAATGATTGGCGACCAATCCTGAGTCACTCTGTTTATGATACTTAGTCCAGGTCCTGATGAGCAGGTTTTACAGCAGACACTTGATACTTGTGACAAAAGGCACTTAAAACTGTCATCTGAGAATACAGAGGAGCTCTTGTGTGTACTGTGCTTCCTCAGGCCAGCCCAAACCTATTTCCTGTATCTATCACCCCCACTGCCCAGCTCCACAGGAAATACCTGCCTGCCAGTGTCTTCTGCTCTGGACCCTCACCAGTTCAGCCCCAGTAAATGTGCCAGGGCATCCTTGGCTACCAGTGTGCAGCAGTTTTCAGTCTATTGTTGAAAGATAGTTCTCAGACCATCTAAAAGGCCAAAACTTCCAGGCAGATCTTTGCAAAGGAAAGGAAGTTACTTTTCAGCGAGTTAGACTTCTTAGGAATCATGAAGATTTGTCTAATTTCCAACAGAGGATGATCACTATGTAAAAAAGTCTCTCAGTTTTTGGCAGCACTGTAACAAACTGAAAGGCTCTGGAGTGAGTCTTACCCAGCCTCATTCAATAGTGTCACAAAAAGGAAACAGTGAGAGACTGGACTCGTTCTTGAGTCTGATGGATTGAATGTAGAAACAGCAATAAAGCTCACATAAAAACCCAACAAAGGGAAAGATTCTGAGAAGCAAAAGTGCTTCCTACACCCAAGGGAAGATATTTTTAAGACCGGTCAAGAATATTCAAAGAACATGTTTTAGAAGCAGAATTTCTTTGGTTTTTTGTTCTCTCTAGTTCCCAACATGAAGGATTTAAGCAAGTCTACTCGTCTTGGACAAGCAGTTAGGAGCAGCCTGTGCTCCACAAGCTTTCCCTTCTCTTTCTCATGCAGGTATGAAGCAGAGAAGGCTCGCAGGCAGGGAGTGCAGGCTGATGTGGAGAACCTGCGCAAGGAGCTCGATGGCCTGACCATCATCACAACAGATCTGGAAATGGAAATTGAAGGCTTGAGAGAAGAGCACATCCTCAGGAGGAAAGACCATGAAGAGGTAGAAAAAGTTCCACTTGGTAAAATGCTATCGCACAAATCTTGGCTACCGTGTAATTAACTTTGCGTAAGCTCCACAATCTATAAATGGGATTGGTGATTCAGAACCTAATCATGGCCCCAAAGAAGCCAAGCAGAGTCAGAGGAGGCACACAGTTTGTGTGCTACCGGAGCAATTAAATGGGGATTTCAGAAGGGATAACAAATTGCTGTATTTTATCCCACTCTTTTCTAGTCACCTCCCCATCTGTCATACACAGCTAATAATAACCTGCATCTGACAGAAGTGTTCTCAGAAACACTCAGATAGAAATACACAGAGATTGCAAGTAAACAGCAAGTGTTACTGGTTGCTCTTCAGTTTCATTCATCACAGACTTTTCCCTCAACTCTGGATTTGCACAGAATCACAGAAGCATGGAGTGGTCGAGGTTGGAAAGGACCTCTCAAGGTCACCTAGAGCAGGCTGACCTCAGCTAAGCAGACCTTGCATTCTGAAATTAAATTGAAATTAAAAGGAGTAGTTGGTGAAGCCAAGCAAAATAACTTATTCTTACAAAACCTAAGCACAACAATTAGTTAATAGTTGTCAAAACCCATGGTGCTCTGAATTCTTCCAGAGCTATACACCACAGTGGTCTCTGTTATTCCCACACATATCACATCACTGCTAGACAAGATGCTGTTTGCATTTTGCTTGACCTGATGCTGTTTTCAGTTATTACCTAATGCAGACCCAAACACCCAGCTAAGTGTGGAGAATGGAAACACAAGGATTACACAGCAGTAGGCAAAGCTGTCTTGGGCTGATCCTCCCAAAGATACTCCCGAGCAGCTACAATAAAAGAGTTCTTGGAAGCAAGGCAGCCAGCAGAGCCATCAGTGTGTCCAGCTGAGCTGCATTTTGGAGGCCCTGATGTCATCCCCTGAAATGCTGTTTTGCCTGGGCACTGTTGGAAATGGTACCTAGCACACAGGACTGTGCTACACCAAGAGGAATGTTACCATACCTGCCTGACTTGCCCTGTAATTATGTTGTTTACACAGTAATTATATGCTTTAATCCAATTATTCCTTTAACAATTACATAGAACTTTTACATTACTCTCATGTAAACTTAGTTATAGTTCCATAAATATTAACATACAGGGTAAAAAAGATTAAATTACTGTTAGATTTTCATCAAAGGTTCTGGGTTCCTAAGAGATAAATAAATTAAGTGCCAGTGCTTCCTGGTTAAGCATATATCTCCCAGAAACATTCCATGGAAAGATTTTCTCACATAGTTTTTATTGAGCTCTCTAGCACAGTTCTGCCCCAGAAGCAGATGGAAATCACTGCTTTAAGTCATGTCATGGTATTAGCCATAGAAACTTTCCAAATAGTGTCAACTCAATATATATAACAATTAACATTCTGTAATGAAGAAAGAAATAAGTGGGGTATTGTGAGAAGATGGAGCTGAAGAAGACAAGAGAGGAATGAAAACTTTCCACTTTCATAACCATGTTTGCTGGTTTCCTCTGCTAATATATTACAGGATATGGAAGCAAATCGTTCATCACAAGACTTCAAAGTTAACGTCAAAGTAAATGCAGCACCTCCTGAGGACTTAGCCAAGACTCTAGTCGAAATAAGGCAGGATTATGAAGCCATCATTGAAAAGAATCGTCAGAGCCTGGACAACTGGTACAAAGAACAGGTAACAGCTCTTTCCTGCTCGTTTCAAAGGTCCCTGGTTTGTAGCTGACTGACCAGAATCAGAAAGCTTTCCTCTTGCTTTTGCTCTGCAGAGTACAGCTATGACTCTGGCAGCAACTGCTAACCCAGAACAGATCCAGCGCAATGAGAATGAGATCAAGGACCTGAAACGCACTTTACAGTCCTTGGACATCGAGCTGCAGGCACAGATGAGCAAGGTACCTGCTGCAGGCATCCCTGCTGGACACTGCTACCTCAGGGATGCTCAGAAACTCTCATGGACCAGTTCTTCCCTAAAGCCATAGCCTAGCATTATTTTTTTTGGTAGTTATTAAAGTATCAGTGAAATTGGAATTTGGACCATGTCTGATTTTGCCAGAATATGCAAAATCGACTTCAGCAAGAAATGAAAAAATGATACAAAATGAGAAAAAAATATGGGGAGAAGAAAAAGAAGAGATAGGATAGGTGAGTGCATGATCTAGGAAGAAAAAGTGTCCAAGAAGTCAGATAGGAATAGAATATTTACATCCCATATTCTAATGCATGAAATACATGAATTGTGAAAAATGTTGGTGAGGAATCTTCACAAATATTCCTCAGCTCTTGCAGAGGTTAAAGCTCTTGTACATATTGATGACTTGGAGACTTTGAGCAGTTCTGGACAGTAAATGCAGAACTGACCAAGGATCCAACAGCCACAGAAGCACAGCTTTTGAGCAGAAAGAATCTGACAGGGTTAAATTACCCAGGTTCTGCCTCTCATCATGCACAACAACACAGCTTCATGATTACACTGTCTTCACATGAATAGTCATGCAAATGCATGTGTGTTTAAATTACCACAGTCTTAATTTTGCAATCTTCTGGCTGGAGAAGGAATTTGCTGGTATTTCTGCACTGTATCAACCACATCAATAATAATCACAGTATTGGGTTTATCTGCTCTGTCAGAAACACATGCTGGAAGACACCTTGGCTGACACTCGGGAATACTATGCTGCTGCACTGCAGAAGATGCAGCAGATCATCTCCAAATGTGAGCAAGAGCTGAGCCAGCTTCGTCACGACATCAAGCAGCAAAATAACCAGTACAAGGTTCTCCTGGGGATCAAAACTCGCCTGGAGAAGGAAATTTCCACGTACCGCCTGCTGCTGGAAGGGAATGTTGATGGGTAAGGCAAAGCTGCCCTGACTGGAATGGATGAGAAGACAGTTCTCATATTCAGGTTATTTATTTGTTTGTTTGTTTATGCTGAATCAAAGCTTGTGAGTTCCATAAAACATCAAGGGTTGGTATTTTAATGTGATGGATCATCATAAAAAGCTTGAGCCACTTAGTCTGCAGAGAAACTTGTATCCATGTAATTTGGATTACCTAAATTAGTGTAACTTTTTATTAAAAAAATAATAATTCTACATTCCCACAGCACGCCTAGCTCAGCACAGGAAAAAGTGCCAATTGCAGTCAAATTCATGCTCATTTCCTACCTTCAAAACAAGTTCTAAATCCAAAAGAAGCCTGGAGACAAGTTTAACTCTGGTTTGGTCAGCAGCTGCAGTTGCAGCTCCAGCACACAAACTCTGCTGAGGAGTTGTTTGCTGTCCCAGCTCTGCCTTGTCTCAAACCTCTGCACTCACAAGTCTTTGGGCCTCATAAACAGAGCATGAGAAGGTTAGCAACCTTTCTCCCAGAAAACCTCAGGGTGGCAGGATAGCATGGCACCAGGTATAGGATTATTTGTCAGAAGCCAAAGCTACTCAGAACATCTGAGAAACAATGCAACTGTAGAAGCAATAATGAAGGTGACCAGCATCAGTTGCAGGTGAGAGTATCTGTACCTCAGACTACCAGAGAAGAAAAGTTCTTGTGGTATAAAAGCATCATCCTTTTTATTTTATCTCTTTTCATAGTGGTATGAAAGGGATGAATGACATCTTGAAATTAGGATAATCATTTTTTTTTTCTGTTTCGTTATCTTTACAGAACAGCAAGAAAATCTGAATCAAAAGCTAAAGGTAAAAGTCCCTTATTTTGTATGCTACAGGGAGTCTTAATTATTGTCATTTCCCATCAAACTTTACTCAGAATAATTCTCACCTGCCATGAATGAACTCGGAAGGTTTGCATGGCAGTTAATTCTGGTGTAGGCCAGATTTGAGAAGAGCTCATGTCAGTGATTCTTTGGTCTGGTGAGCCCATCCTGCTGAGTCTGCCTGCTCCTGGGCTGTCTTCAGCCTGACCTCTGTGAGTCAAACACCTTGTCCAAAGCTTGACTTGAGACTAAAGCTTTCGTGGGATATGAGGAGGCACAGAGACTCCATTTGGTGACTAAAACAGTGTTAGGGCTTGAGAGCAAACAGAAAATCTGCATGTCTGGAAACTCCTAATCTGGCAGGAGCATGACCTGCAGACATTCAGGATAATCTGCTCTGAAGCTGCATTTGCATTGCCTGGGATGTGGCTGTATTATTCATTTGCCCTGACCTGGACAAGACTCAGAGTGACTTTCTGGCAGTCTATTTCACACAGAGCAATCATAAGTATTGTCTTAAAGGGAAACCTGCAAAGATAAATCAGTTGATGAGGAGGCTGGTAAATGACTGTGAATGAGACCTGCCCTGCATCACTTTGTCTCAGCATTCCTTCTTGTCTAATTAACCTTTCTTTTTCTTCAGAACATGCTGGGCTGGCTAAAGGAAAGATCAAAGCCATTGTCCATGACAGTGTGGATGGGCAGGTGATATCCTCCACCATCAATGAGATCCACCAGTGAGCATGGAGTCAGGAGATCTGCTAACTACTGGCTAAGCTCTGAGAAACCTCCTGTGCAACTACATGCTGTGTGTTGGTCTCCCTGTGTGTAAACTAGGGACACTAGAGTGAACTCTCTTTACAGCCAAATAATGAGAAGTGCCATACAGGGCTAGGTATAGCTGATATTGTTAGTTTAAAGAGCTTTTAGTCATCAAAACACCAAAGAAAAGCTGTTCACTGAAGATGACTGGCTGTGCTGGGCATGCATGCATTATGCACATCTCACTGGGGCATGAATCTCCATCTGTGACTCATTTATTGCTCTGCAAATTAACTATAATTTAAAGTGAATAATCTCCCGACTTTTCTCCTGGTCTTATGTCTCCCATCACACACCTCACTGCAGCCAATAAATCCTTTCCCATTACTTGTTCTGCTCATTGGAATTTCTGAGTTTGCTCTTTCTTATGTATGTACCAGCCCAAAGTGGCAGTGCTACTGCCATAAGTCAAGACTGCAAAAGCCTTATTGTTTCAGGAGGTATAAAACTGGAAGGACACAAAGAAGAGGAAAAGAGATGATGTAAGTTATAGGTGACATTTACATCAGCAAAATTATTAGGCTTCCCCATATAAACTTTTCAATGTCATCATTTAAAACAGTGTTATTAGTGGGACTGTTGTAAAGTACACTTGACTAAAAATATCACCCTAGAAACATTTCTTTATTCTTCAACTTTAGAGATGTTTTCTTTAACTGCTTTTGCACACTTCCCTTCAAAGGTTGTAAGTACTTTTCAAGAGACTCTCATTCTTCCTCAGTGAGACTCTCATTCTTTCTTAGGGACCCATTTAATTCAAACATCCAGTTCAGTTATTTGCTTCTACATTACTGCTCCTGGGGTTGTTGATGGGCTCTGTAGCCAGGACAGGTTGGTTTATCAATGCCTACTGCCATAAGGGGACAGGCCCAAGCTCTTGAGCCAAATGCAAGGTTCTTCCCCTTCATCAGCCCAATTGCTCACTCAGCAGGAGACCCTAACAGCAATGGGAAAACTTCCAGGGACATGCAACACTAAAAACTGAGCAAGAAAACCAGAAATATTACTGAGACAACTTAGGTGAGGAAGAGTGTAAAGCAGAATGAAGAGAGACAAAATGGAGCTCAGTGTCTGTACAGATTTGCATTCCAAAGCCAATGTCTGCACACAAAAGTGTGTGTGCAGAGCAGTCTGGGATTCCTGAGCACAGTTGCCACTGTGATCTTGCACTGTACTTACACAGGACTGTCAGAAGGAATCCTGTTACCTGCTTTGCTTTGAATCAAGGCTCACAAAGAAACGGAAAATACAGCCTTTTCTTGCTGGCATGTTAAGACCAGTTCAGGACTCCCCTTCACTCCCCCGTCCCCCAACTCTCCACCCTTGTTGCACAAAGAGATCCCAAAAGCACTGAATGGATTACCTAATGGTTTCTTTAAATTGGGTAAAACTTGTAATACAGGATTAGTAACTCTTGGCTAATTAGCAATGTCCTTCCTTCTGGCTTGCCAGATACAGCAAGCCAGACCTGGTGTTTGTAGCATCTGGACAAAATGTGCCTAGGTTTTCTTGAGCAGTTTTCTGTGATCTTTAAAGCTATGTTCATTTATCACATTTAGAGAGCAGAACTGCATTGCTGGGATACAAATCGTTTTTAAAACTTCTAAGCATCACCTCATTTCTAAATCAAAGGCAAGTAGCTATGCTTTGTGCTAGGCTTTGATTGTGCTAAAGTACAAGGAAAGAAGGAAAGGAGTCATTGAAGTGCTCTAGAGAACACGCCTGTCCTTGTTTCACATTCTTGAGCAATGCATTGCTTTTACACGTGTCCTAGTGTCCTCTCATGCAGAGGTGAGAGATGCAGTCCCCTGCAGGCCTGAGTCACACTCAACTATGAGCCAAGATCCAGCAGAATTCCCAATCCACTGCACTGCTCCGATGATTTTAACCTTCTCCTACAAGCATGTCATTGCCTCCTGTAATGGTCAGGTCAGCACAGCTCACAGCACTGACCTCACAGTGCACTCTGCTAACAGCATCACACAGCCATGGCTCCAACACATCCGTTCAAGCTGCTGTCTTTTAATCAGTGAAGGAAACCAATTAGTCCTTCAACACACAAATATTAGTTACACTACATTCTGTTTTCTGAAGGAAAGCAAGTATTCAACAAAAAAATTGCCAATTTCTAGAGACTTTTTCATGGCTGTAGAACACTGTAACAGCAGATTTCCTTTCTGTGGAACAGCTTAGGACTGTGTCACTGGCCATATGTTGCCCTAGATCTAGTTGTTATTCACTACTTCTGAATAGATAAGCTATGCATTTCTAAATGTATTTAGGCTAGGTCTGCGCCCTAAAAAATAAATAATGACACTAATATTTACCATGTAGCTGCACTGTTAACATCATGTTCTCACAGCATGCTGAGAGATGAAGTTAGGGAGATAATGAATGGGGTAGGAATATCATTCCCATTTTGTTGCCTGAGAAACTGGAAGAAGAGATGACAGAACTTATTCAAGGCTGCACAGAAAGTCACTGATAGCTACTCAATTAGAACTCATCACTTCACAGCTTCTACTTATCCCAGCTATTAGATAAATCAACTTCCGTGCAGAGCTAGTCTCTGCTTACAGCAATCCTCAGTCCTTGCTCTGTCTGATGGCACTGAAGGTGTGAAATTGCCTTGGTTCATTTCCAGTGTGTGCTGCTGGTCAAGACCCTGCCCTTGTTTTGAAGGTGTTCTTCAGTTTACAAGTGCCAATAGCCCTACCAAAATTAGTCCTGCACGCAGCACTGTGTCTGGTATCTTTGGTGATTTTGTAGTATTTGGGAGCCTTTAAAAAAGAGAAATGGCATAGTGCTTCCTAGTCTCAGAGCAGTGTCTTGAAGGAAGGGAAATTTGTACTGCTTGAAAAAAAGAAAATTATGAATTAATTCTATTAAAACTGACTGACTCTAACACTGCTAAATGGAATTTACTTCAGTGGTAAACATACACAGAAGTGTGGTTTCAATATCAAAGAAGTGACTGACCTAGGCCCAAAGAAACTGACATTTTTACAACGTTAAGTATCATAAACATAAGCTACTCTGAGTCTAGTCTATTTCCCATAAATGGAGTAGGATAGTATAAAATGTCAGTAGAAGGCTTAAGTGAATGAGGTAACAATACCTTTGCAAACTACCAAGACACAGGAACTATAAAAGTCTATAAAAGGAGGCTGAAACCAGCAGCATTTACAAATCACCTCTTGCAGTTTCACCTGCCATTTAAGGAAGTCCTGCACTAAATAATCCTCCAGTGTGATTTCTAACAGCCTTGACTGCACTCCAGGACGTGTGTGACTCACAGCTCTTGGATAAATGGTAAAACTTATTAAGCTGTTTTACACTAGGCAGCTTTGGTAAGTGAGTTGTTGATTCTCTGGAAGGAGCTTGCAGTGAGGTAATGCACTAATGGTTGGTGCTGTTAATCACACATTCTTTTGGAGGATGTAGCCACACACTGGCAGGTTTCTTATTTATGGAGAAGACATTTGTGTGGAATGCACAAGTTTTGCTTGCTGCCTGCCTTGTTAAGACAGATGCAAGAGCAATGAAGTCATTTCCAAAGGAGAAGCAGAGCAACCCCAGCCTTTGTCTTGCTGCTAAAACACTGTCTGCACGCTGCTGTTAAAGCTGAGAGAAGAGGGAGAAGAGCTGGTAAACCATTTCACAATGTCCACACCCTGACCTATAAAGGTTTCTATAAAGGTTTTGCTGGGAGATGCCTGCTCCCGTGTATGAATCACTTAGGAAAAGGAAGGATCTATAAACAGGGAAGCAAGGAAAGAACAGTGCTCTGCAGGCCTGCACCCCCCTGTCCTGAATGATACAGCAAAAGCACCTTAATTATTGACTCTAATTTTACATCTGGCTTCATGAAATCACAAGTCATTTTGTACTATGAATTGCTTCCCCGTAATTCCTTCCTCAGTAAAATTTTTCATCTCTTTTCAAGTAGCATTGTTAAGGTATTTTAAATTGTGTGACTAAAGGACCTACTTGAGCCATAATTCTGGGGCCTGGCTTCAAAGCCTTGCTTACAGAACTATCACATTAAACATTAGCATCAATACATTCCTGTTTGGACTGTCCTGGTGCCAGAAGCTGAGAGCTGACAGCACACTAGACGTGAGCTAATGGTGAAACAGGTGCATGGCTGCTGCTTCTGGACATAGTCATTTGCCTTTCGAAAGCCTGAATATGCATCAGAAGCTTAAAGGCATAAAATCTAACATTAGCTGTGGTAAAGACACTTCCAATAACTAGACTTTAGGGGTAAATTTGTTTTGCTTTCCAAGGTCCTAAGGACAAGTCAAAAGGAGTTCATTTGATAGGCTGTTATTAGGCTCCATAGGAAGCAGCAAAAATGAGGAATACAATTAGAGAAAATGTAATTCAGTTTAGAGGAATAATTATCTGGAGCAGGCTGGGAAAACAAGGAGAAACAAATAAGTTGAAGTAGCAGACAAACTACACAGAGCTTCTGCTGCTTTCAGAGAGAAAGTGCCAGCTCTGGCCCAGACACACACTCTGAGTCACACCTACAAGAAATTAAAGTATAAAATGCAAGAAACAAATACGCTGGCAGCAGCTGAGAGAAGGAAATACTTAATGTTGCTGCAAGTAGACAGAAATTGCCTTTTAAAAGTGACTAGTCCAGGCAAAAAACAAACTGCTTTTTCATTCCTTACTGGTGAGACAAAGGATCAATTTTCGGAAGCCGTTTCAGTGCTCAGGCTCTGGTTTTAGTTAATCTCATCACCAAACAGTCTCAAGCCAGCTACCAGCACATTTTGTGAATGGGCATGTTAATAACATGGAAATAACATTGCTACCATGCAGGGGAAAAAACCATAAAAACAAACCCAAAGAGACTTTTCCTTTAATGTTTGGAGTTTATTGCTGCCTAAAAACTAAGGCACTCAGGCATCCCTCACAAAGAAAGGGGCTTGATTCCAAGGGATAATGAACATTCCTGTCCTCAAAAATCCAGCTTTTGAGATATAGAACTGTAGATAATACTTGTTGCTATTGCTTACAAACTCACTGCCACACACAACTCTAAACTCTTGTAATTACAGCTTGTGGCTCTGAAGATAAATATTGCTTTAAACATTTGGCCGCAAAAGTTACGCAAAACAAATTTTCTTCTGGATCTCGGACCAGAAAAGTGGGGAAGATGTGAAATTTCGTTAGGTAAGAGGTGAATTTGGCTAACCACGTTCAGGTTCCAGCACGGATTGTCCCGTTGCAGCAAAGAAGAGCTCGGTTTGGCCGGGGAACTCTTTTCCGAAGGCATGTGGTGGCCTCTAGTGACAATCCGGGATATAGACATCCTGCCTCTGCTCCCTGGCTCTACAAGGACTGGGAGAGAGGGGTGCCCTGTGCCCACTGCCCTGTGCTGAGGGATGATTTACCACTTTGATCCCCAAACAAAAAGCTGCAGTCACACAAGGGCCAGGCATCTCCTGACAGCCAGGAGTGCAAGTACATCTATGAAAAACAGTTCCATTTTCCTTCTGCTTTGGGAGTTCTCAGCATGATACAAGCTAGTGAAAACAATCCCCCCTAGCCTGGCTCCCTGCAGCACAGTGTGTGCTAGGGATGGGTCACGGTGCACTGTCACTGTCATGCACTTAAACAGGGCCATGGAAATTGTCTTTGCTTACTGACTCGTAGAAGTAGGTACTATTTTCTCATGGACACCAAATTATTCCAGCATTATGGAACTGAACAGACCAGTAGGCTGAAATACTCTCCAGCTTTCTGCTTTTCTCATCGCCCCAACGCCTCAGTTGCACGTAATTTTTACAAGGGAAAAAGATCTGCCTGGTAGTCTTTTAGATTATGTTTGAGCAGATCTTAATGATCCTTTTAGGGTAGAAAAAAAACAGAGGTTCATTTGTATGGCCTGGAGCTGTTGTTGTTGGCACTGAAATCTGATTCTATTCGAGGAGAGCAGCTAAGACAGGAAAGGCAGCTCCTGACTGAAACTTTCAGCCTGTGGCTGGGAAGGATGTAACCAACTCATTGTCTCATGCACCAGCCCAAGATCCTGAGCACTCCTCTGAGTACCAGGCTAGCTCAAGTAATGCTTTACATTTACTTCTCTGGTCAAAAGTTCCAAGGAGAAAGCACTAAGGTGCAGTAATTTCATGATTATGATATTTTCATTGGACACAAGATAAAGAGGAGAGGGAAATGAGAAAAAAATATCTACGTGTGGAAGACAATGTAAGATCTTGTGCTGCAAGTGCTCAGGGCTTGAGGGAATCCAGCTGAGTTAGTGACATCATCTGAGTCTTTCTCTTGTCTGATCACTTTCAGCAAAATACAAAACTTCTTTCTCTACTCTTCAGTTAAATCTTTAAGTCAGCCAAGAGAAAAGTCCATGTTCCACCTAAAAGCAGCATAAATGCAGAGTCAAAGCTGGGTGTGTCTTTTTTTCCTTGAACTCTCCAGACTGGTTACCCATGACTGGTTAGTAAAGATGAGTAATACCCAGTGGCATGCACTTGTTATCATAAACCTGCATGGCTTATCTTCATTGCTCTCTAATAGACATTAAACTTCTCTCACACAGGTCTCATTTCTTTATGAAATCCACTGATTAGTGTTGCTATGACTGTTTTATTGCCACTCTACACAAAGCACTCGAGCTGAGCTCATCACTGGAAGGAAGTGTTACACATGGACCCACAGAGTGTCCTCTGCAGAGGATTCACAGCTGAGCCTTGGCTGGAAATGGCACTGCTGAACTAAAGCACCAGCAGTGTTAACAGCACTTCTTGAACACTCACCAAAACTGCAGAGGCTAGAGGATACATTTTCAGGTTGCTCAACATCTGTTTAGATAATTTACAGTTACAACTAATAAAAAATTTAAAAGGGGAACTAAGGCAGCCCATGTTCTGCCAGATAACAGCTGGGCATAGTTCAGGAGGTAGTGGAGGATGCTGACCACTCCCAACCTTTGTCATTTGCTCAGTGAAAAAGAAAAGGGAATCTTCAATTGTTTAGAAAGAATACCACCAAGCTAACATGGAAACTAATTTTAATATATACAAAGAAGACAAAGCAGGATGTTTACTCTTCAACAGACTGTGATAAAATACTGTCAGAGATCTAGGCAGTGGCATATACAGCCAAGAGATGTAACTGAAGCAGAATCTCTTGCTGTGGAGCAAGCTCTGCTCTGCTAACACAATCAATTCTTACTCAGTCTGAGTATTTTTAATGAACAGAAGATGTCCCACCTTAAGTCTCTGTTGTGACAGTCCTGACTAATGGCTAGTGGACTTTGGTTTCAATTGCCATAAATATTTTTCATTATGAGTTACACCCAAAGAAGTTCAAGGTCCAAAGACAATTCACAGCATCCTCCTGCAGAATGTCTTGCCCTGAACTCTGATCACTTTAGTTTGGAAGATGTATATTTTCAGACATCTTAAGTCTTTGCCTTGATCCAACACTATTTAGACTCATCTGTAGCACAGTAACTTTAAAAACTTAGCTGTACCAATTCCCTAATGTCCTAGGTTAGTGTTCTCAGAGACCAAAGGTGCTTCCAAGACACAGTTTAGTGTCTCCAAAGCTTAGTGTCTCGCCAGCTTCCTTGCCCCAAGGTTGAACATCAGTGTGCACAGCAGCTGGTTTGCACTAACACAAACAATGTGTTAATTGTTCTACCTGCACATTAATAATGCACTAAAGTGCTGTCAGTGCAATGCCCAAGCAACTACACCCACACACTGTCCCAAGGCAGCTGCTCCCTGCCTTCCTGCAGCAGTAACAATCCCTCAGCAACCAGCTCCTTCCCTTGCTTTCCATTTTATTTCTGCATTTGCTATATCAAAAGTATTCACCATAGTCAGTTTAGGAACCTCAGTACAATTAGCAGTAGGGCTTGGGGTTTCTTCACATGCTGAACAAATTCACACACTGTTGTAGACTCTTCAGAGGCCTAAATGATTGCTCACTCAACAGACAAATACACTTGACTGCAAACATAAATATTTGAAGTCTCTTGTCACAGATAGTCAACTTTCATTTCAATTTCATACACTGCACATGGGGGTAAGAATCTACTTATTTGTTCCAAAGGACTACAGAGACTATGGCTGCAGGTAAACTGTTATAAATGTTTCAACAGCTTATTTGTGTTTTATCTTTTATCCAAAATAATAACAAAGCAAGTCAAACCACCTGGGGAGCCTTCCTCAAATACAGACAGAATCCCCTTTGCAGCACAGGGACTGTGGGGGCAATATGCTCTGTGCTCTTTGGGCTGACACCAGGTACATTATATGTGTCAACAGAGGTGGGGTTTATAACCACTGTGCTTCCTCTTTGAAACACAGTATAAAGGTTTACAGAGCAGACACCACTCTTCACTTCAGCTGCTCTCTACCATACAAGACTGAGCCACTTCGTTTCAGGAGACAAAGGACACAAATGGCCTTCTCCAACCAAAGCCTTCAGTGGGGTACAGGCACCCACTTCCAATCTAGTGCCCCCAGTGTCAGGAGCATGACCTCCAGGAAAGTGGTCATCCAGAAGATCCAGGCACCCAGTGTCTATGGAGGAGCAGGTGGCTCTGGCACTCGCATATCCACCAGCAGTGGCTATGGAGAAGGCTTCCATAGGAGCTCCCAGCTCAGCATCACTGCTGGGGATGGGCTGCTCACTGGCAGTGAGAAGACAACCATGCAAAACCTAAACGAACGTCTGGCTTCCTACCTGGAGAGGGTGCGCTCCCTGGAAAAGGCAAACTCCCTGATTGAGAAGCAGATCACTGAGTGGTACCAGAGCAACACCCTAGGCACGAGGCAGGACTACAGCTCATACTTCAAAACAATTGAAGAACTCCAAAGTAAGGTAAGAGATCATACAGCCACCTCCAAATGTATGCATTGCAATTAACAGGCAGATGGATAATCACCTCGTGTAGAAAATGCACTGTTCCAAACTGCAATTGCCTCAGCTAAGAAAAAGAAATGCTTTATTTTGACCAGGTAGAAATAGGGACAGATTTAATATCATTTGTAATAGTAGATATATGTCTGCTGATATGAATCATCTCATCCATGAAAAACCTTTGAATCAAAAAGAATTAATTCTATTCTATCTACCTTCAGTAATTTTAATTACTTAGAGCACCAATGGTAATTTGCATATTTAAATCAAAATAAAGTTTAGCATTTAGTTGATGTCAAAGTGAGGCTTTTTTAGAAAAGAATGACAAATGGTTAGAAAAAAAATAGTAGCTCACTAGTTGAAATAGTAAATTATTGCTATAAACAATACCCCCAGCAACAGCTGTGACAGATTTGTCACGTTACATTGCCAGTGAACTTCCTTCAATCTTTCCCTTCTTACTTTTCACGAGTCCTGTTTCCCACCCTTTAAAAGCAGATCCTTTCCAGAGAGCAGTTCATCCCAACCATTTCATCTACCTATTTTTGATGGGATAATTTGCCTTCAGAGAACGCTAATTCCTTCTGTGCACTTCAAAGGGAACTTAGCTTAAACCTAGATAACTACTAGACAGCTAAAGTTAAGCAAGATGAAGCCCAGATGCAGTGTTCATCTCTAGAAATGAATCAAGTGTGTGTTTATGTGGGAAGATTCACCACTTTTCAACCATTCCTTTTTAGATTAGTGCTGCACAGCTGGATAATGCAAGGCTTGTCCTGCAGATCGACAATGCCAAACTGGCTGCGGATGATTTTAGACTGAAGTAAGTTCCGTGGTCATAAAGTCTCTTTCATTTGTTATTTGTATTAAAGCTGAGAAGTAAACATTTTCTAAAGTAAAATTGACTAAAAAGATTTCACATCTAAGGCTGGGGTTGTTACCAATTCAACATTTCCATCAAGAAGAGGCATGTTCAGGATGACAAAACAAGGCTTATTTTCCAGGTATGAGAATGAGCTCCTGCTCAAGCAAAGCGTGGAGAGTGACACCAATGGACTGCTCCGAGTTCGGGATGACCTGACTCTGACAAAATCTGATCTGGAGTCACAGATTGAGGATGTGAAAAAAGACCTCATTTTTCTTAAGAAGAGCCATGAGGAGGTGAGAGCAGTCCAACGCTGTCAGGGAGAGATAGTTTTTGGGTGGCACACATAATCTCAGCCTCATTAGGAATAATGAAACCTTCATGGTTAATCTGAAAGAAGATTACATTTCTAAAAGTCTAAAAATGGGAACTGTGATGTCTACACTCATTCCACAGCTCTGGTCCTGAGGAATTCACCTCTTTACAATATGTTTATCTATACTACAGCATTTATTGATACAAAATAAGGAAAATGTTCTAACATGAGGTGCACTAAACAGTATTTACAAGGTGATTAAGCCATCATGCCCTGAGGTGCTATTTAAGGATTCCTCCTATGTCTGTAGATTTTGATTCGCTTCCAATATTCAGGACTGAAGGTTGCCTGTAGTTAATGCTAATCAATCCTAATGCTAATCAATCCTCTTTGCTGCAGGAGGTTGGCAAGCTGCGCCAACAGGTGAGTGGCTCAGTCAACGTGGAGGTGGATGCTGCTCCAGGGATTGATCTTGCAAGCATCATGGAAAAAATGAGAGAGCAATATGAAGCAATGGCAGAAAAGAACCGTCAGGAAGCCAAGCAACGATTCATAGAGCAGGTAAGGTCGATGACTTAAGCACCAGCAAGAACCTCAGTTATGTCTAGTTGCAGTTTACAGCTCCTCCATTTTTGCACTTCAGACAGAAGAACTGAACAAGGAAGTAGCAATCAATGTGGAACAGCTGCAGGTCCAAAGGAAAGAGGTCACCGACCAGAGACAGATCTTGCAGGGTCTGGAGCTGGAACTGCAGACCCACATGAGCATGGTAAATAATAAAGAGTACTTGAAATAAGGACTGGGATTAGTAGACAGTTACGCAGCTAAATATAGAAACCAAGAGGCTTTTCAATCAAAATGTGATTTTAACACCAAAAAAATGTATCCTCTTAAAATAATAGATCTCTGCTCTTTCCATTGGCTGTAGAAAATGTCTTTAGAGAACACTCTGGCTGAAACTGAAGCACGTTACAGTTATCAGCTAGCCCAACTACAGGCAGCAGTTGCCACTTTAGAGGCTCAGCTGAGGCAACTCCGAGCTGACATGGAAGCTCAGAACCATGAGTACAGCATCCTGCTGGATGTCAAGAGTCGCTTGGAGCTGGAGATCGCCACGTACCGCCGGCTGCTGGAGGGAGAGGACAGCGGGTGAGGAGACACACACACACTTGTCACTTTAGCTGTGTGTAACAATAGTAGCTACATTCAGGGCAGGTGAAAAGTGCAAAATCTGCCACTTCCTAGCTGGTATGGGGCAGGGGGACTCTTGTCCACTCCTCATCTTTAGCATCAGAGCAAGCTGCACTCCTATGATTCTGCCTGTTCAGCTGCTCTGCCTCAGGAACTGGATGTCTTGATGAAGGGATGTTACCTGTCCTGATCAAGCACACAGGAAAGATACAAGGGTGTTTCTCCAGTGTGTTATGCACCATATATTTATATTTCTTATTTTCTCATTTGAACAGACATATCGAAGTGGAGATATCTACAGCAGAGCTTGAAAAAGGTATGTCACACCAACTGCCTTGTTTTTGGTGGCTGCCTGTTGAAATGTTATGGAACTAAGTCGCCTGATATAAACCAACCCAGTTTCAGAGCAAACAATCACCCAGTGGAATCAAGAGTGCAATCATCTGTATGAATAGATAACCTCTAGGGATTACACAAAGCCTGGTTTTACATGTGTTGACTCAGGTGGCCAAAGTAAAACCACAGTCTCCTCAGAGCCAAGAGAACGACAGAGAATTGTTGAACTACTCTCTGGAAGACTTCAGGAGCATCTGCTTCTCTCTGCTGACTACACAGAGAGACAAGGCTCCTAAATAAAGTACCTAGTTTAATAGCAAAAACATCCATTTCAGCATAAGACTACTCCTAGGTTTTAGGTGCACAAGTTTGAGCTAAGCTGAAGCAAAACTGATCAGTAGGGACAGAGTGCTACTCAATACAATGTCCACTATAGTATTACGGGTAACATCGAGGATGTTCCAAGGAAGAGAAAACATCCTGCATACCCCTAAAGTTGAGCTGTGCACTGAAGAGCTGCCTTTATCCATGTTCTGAGTGGTGGGCTTGCTGCTAGCACTACTCCAACAGTACTCTTCCAACAGACAGTGCTTTTAATGAATGCTCTGTTCTATTTCGTTACCAGAATCCAGCAAAATTAAGAAGATCAAGACAATTGTTGAAGAGGTGGTTGATGGCAAGGTTGTCTCCTCTCAGGTCAGAGAGATTGAAGAGAAAATATAAGCAGCATTGGCAGAGAGGAGACAGCCTCTGAGCTTCCTGGAGCTGAAAGATTAAACTTTATAAAGAAAGAATCCAATCTAACTCTCTCTAAAACTCAGAAAGGCTGAAAAATACCATACTATCAAATCTCAAACAATCTTTTGGTTTGGTTTGGTGGGTGAATATTAATAAAAATCACTAAGTTACAAAGTACAAGGTTTTGGGTTTACTTTCACAGTGACTAAATACCTTGATGAAAAGAAACCAGATGAGTCCGTTATAAATAAATGACTTTCCAAGACAGATAAAACCTGAAGTATTGTTTTTTGCTTACACTGGAGTCTTAAAATTACATTTAAAAACTTGCTCAGTAAAAATCAGAAACTCAAATTACTTACAGCACGAATTTACTATAGCTTTTAAAATAATTTGATTTAAAAAAACACTGAAGCAATGTTTAGTGTTGACATTTCAAAGCACTAAGCTGGTGAAAGTCATGAGATGAAGACATGGGGCAAAATTTGCTCACTTGTACTAGCACACTTGAAGGAGATTTGTTTTTAAAAACACATTAAGCTGTTGATTCCATGCACCTTTTCTGAGCCTAAACTGCCAGGCAAATAAATGTAATGCAGCTTCACTGCAGTCAAAACTGATTTTCAAATGCGTAGTGTCAATTTGCATTTCATAATAAGTGAGAATGAATAAATAAATTGAAGAAGCCTGTTTATTATTTTTCACTCTTTGTGAATGTTTGTATCCCCAGGGACTAGAGCAAGCAAAGACATTTTATCAGTTTAGAAATAGAAAAAACACACCTTTCCCTACCCACACCCACACACAGCCTGTCCAGGGTAAGTCTCTTACCCACACCCACATCTTCAGTCCAAGGACTCCACATTTTCTTCTTGACAACATAAACACAAAACCCTCTTCCTTTGAAGTCTCACCTGTCCAGTGTTTTATTTACTGTACATAAACAGCTGCCAGAGAAAATAATCCTTTGCTGTCACTGTCATGAGTCACTGATACCAGGCTATCAATTCATTTTGACATAAATGCTTTACTTAAACCTTTGATCTACTGCTCATATAACAATTCTGCCCCAAAAAGCACCCATGCTCCTGGATGTGGATAAATTAAAAATGAATAAATTTCAGGTGACAAATCCAATGATATAATTAAGCCAGGACAAAGAAAAAACAATTTTCTGTTTACCAAAATAACTTCAAAAGAAAAGCATACTGGTTTTGAAGAGTTTGCATGCCTGGACCTGCTATATTTGCAGAGAAGCTATATCCGATCTTTAGATTTATACTATCAAATGCACAAAATACAGAAATCATGTTCCTTATTTTGAGGCAATAGCAAATGATTCAGAAGAAACAATGGTTAGTTTTCAGCTCAGAAGTACAAACTGTTGGTATGGGCCATGCATATTACACACAGACAATTTAATGATGAAAGGTTCAGGGCAGAAAACACAATTATTAATTATATTGGGTATATATCATTAATATGTTTTCATACTAATGATCAGCCTTCAGATTACTAATGTCCATATGCTTCTTCATATTCTTTTGTTGATTACTTTTCTCACTTCCTCCTAAAGGACCAGGGAGCACTAATCTGGCAGAGGTCCATGCCAGAAAAGTATTAGAAAAAGAATCACATTTTTGACATCCACATTAGGAAGTCTGATACCAAAGGAATCACTCCACTGGCTGGAGGCTACTCCTACAATAATAGCCCCAAAAGAAGAGAGCAATGAATACAGAATGACCAAAAAATTATTTAGGAGGGATTTAAATGCAAAAAGAAATGTCTGTGCTCCACTGCCCATGGCAAAACATGATTGTGATGTCTTAGCTCTACTCCACCCATTTCCCTTCATAAAGTGAATACCTGGAGGGCAGCAGATTTCCACTCCCATTGGCAACTGAGATGGACACACATCATTTGGTTTGGTCAGGACACACTAAACTGACTTCCCCTCCAAGTGAGAGAGAGAATGGATTAAGGATCTTCCGAGGAGGAGGGGACTAGAGCTGCAACACCCACGGCCATCCCTATAAGAGGTTCCAGGGATCTCCATCTGCCTTGCTCCGTGCTGGAAGCCTGGCACTAGAGCTCAGGGCACCACTGGCACCATGGCCCTCTCCGTGCGCACCAGCGGGGCATCCCGGCAGTTCTCTTCTCGGAGTGGGCTCGGAGGGGGATCTCTGAGAATGGCTACTTCTAGTGCTGGAGGAGGCTTTGGTGGCAGCGCATTTGGGTCTGCTGCTGGATCTGGAGGAGGGTTTGGTGCTGCTTCTATGCTTGGTTCAGGCTCTGGCTTCAGCACAGGTTTTGTGAGTAGCTCAGGTGGAGGCTTTGGGAGCAGCTTAGGCAGTGGCTTTGGTGGAGGCTTTGGGAGCTATGGAAGTGGCTTAGGCAGTGCTTTTGGTGGAGGTTTAGGAAGTGGCTTCGGCAGCAGCTCAGGCACTGGTTTTGGAGGTGGCTTTGGCAGTGGCTCAGGCTCTGGTTTTGGAGGTGGTTTTGCTGGTGCTGGAGATGGTGGCCTTCTTTCTGGCTCAAAAAAAGAAACTATGCAGAACCTCAATGACCGTCTGGCTGCCTATCTGGACAAAGTGAGATGTCTGGAGGACTCCAACACTGAGCTGGAGCGCAAAATCCGTGAGTGGTATGAGAAAAACGGCCCTGGAGCTGCCACCCCTGGAGCTGGGAATGACTATAGCAAGTATCATCCTATCATTGAAGATCTTCGAAACAAGGTAGCAAAGCAATGTACTTAAGATATCTTTACATTTCTAATTCACCTAATCACCAGTTCAGTCCCTGAAGCAGACAGAGTGCCTGGCCAGGGCTGCACAGATATCAACTGTCTAGGCACAGAAAGTGAACCCAGATTGAACCACGAAGTGCATCGCACGGGTTTGCAAAGCTGCAAACCTGTCCTGTGTATTTTCATAGTAAATTACACAAGAGTCTAACAAATTACATTTGATATTATAATCAGATTTAGGATGACAGTTATAGCCACTGGGCTATAAAATCATCCTCTGAACACTCTTTGTATCCCAGATCATTAATGCAACTATCGACAACGCGAGAATCATTCTGCAGGTTGATAATGCCAGGCTGGCTGCTGATGATTTCAGACTGAAGTAAGTAGATCTTAATAGTACAAAAACTCTTACTAATATTTTAAGGAAAAAATTATTTAGTATTTTAAAATCTCTCCATGCAGAATACTTCAACATAACTATTAAACACTATTATTATAATGTGTATTAATCTTTTATATTAAAAGCTATGTAAGTACATAGTAATAGCTTGTATTTTACCTTATTAATCACATTAAAAATCATATTTAATTACTTTAATTTCAGATATGAGAATGAAGTGGCTCTTCATCAGAGCGTGGAAGCTGACATCAATGGTCTGCGCAGAGTTCTTGATGAGCTGACCATGACAAGAGCTGATATGGAGATGCAGATTGAAAGCCTGAACGAAGAACTGGCTTATCTCAAGAAGAATCATGAAGAGGTAATTTTTTTCCCTTATGAATTCATAACAAGGCAGAGGGAACTGTGCAATGTCAAATTATTCCCTTATTTATGGCAGTGGGAGTTCTTGGTTTCATTATTTGCTGTACTTTTTTGAGTTTACTAACTGGAAGAGCAGCAGAAATACACACAGATGCTGTGGATTCTTGTTGAAACACAATTTATATCACATACATTTCTTTACCTGTATTTTTGGTAGAACTGTTTTGCCTTTTATTAACAGAAACTTTATTTTAACTCTCTCCAGGAGCTTCAGGGCATCCAAAGCAGTACAGTTGGCCAAGTCAGCGTTGAAATGGATGCTGCTCCAGGAACTGACCTGACCAAGCTTTTGAATGACATGAGAGGACAGTATGAACTCATTGCTGAGCAGAATCGTAAAGAGGCTGAAGCATGGTTCAACGAAAAAGTAACAACTAGAGACAGAAAATTCCATGTAAAAACATAAAACTCATGAGTTAAAGACTCGGAACAGTCAAATTACACTCTCTTCCTCCTTGTCATTTCAGAGTGGGGAGCTGAAGAGGGAAATCTCCACCAACACTGAGCAGCTTCAGTCAGGAAAGAGTGAGATCACAGATTTAAAACGGACTCTGCAGAGCCTGGAGATCGAGCTGCAGTCTCAGCTTGCCATGGTATGTTCTGAGCAAGCTGCTAACTACTCTGAGTTAATTTTCCAACTTTGAAAGTGTTATTAGACCGTTTACTATTTGATAGGCTTTAAGATTTGCATTTATTTCCTATTGAATTCTGCATTCTTTTAGTTCCTAAACAGCAGTAATACACACAATTGAGTTGCAAGTAGCATGCTGTAAAGCAGATGCATGTTTGTGTTCACATTCAGTGAAGTCACAAGGCCCAGTTTTCAAACTGCTGTTTCAAGGGGAAAAAAAAATCTCTAAGTAACAAGGCTGTACTTACTCCCATCAACCTCATTAGTTGCTTTTGTCTGTCAAGATTTTTTCCCCCCTCAATCAGAGATTATTTAATATTCTTCTTACACAGAAAAAATCCCTTGAAGACACTCTAGCAGAAACGGAAGGAGGTTACTGTGCTCAGCTCTCCCAAATACAGCTCCAGATTGGGACTCTGGAGTCTCAGCTGTTCCAGGTCAGGGCTGACATGGAGCGCCAGAACGCAGAGTACCAGCAGCTCCTCGACATCAAGACTCGCCTGGAAATGGAGATAGAAACCTATCGTCGGCTGCTGGACGGAGAGTTTGTGTAAGCACTCACTTCCATGAACTAGCATCTCGCTTTTATTTGCTGTAGCAACATCCTTTCCAGGGAAAAAGAGGGAAAAACAAGGGGTACATTCACCAATAGACAGAAAGGCTCATGCAGTGATACTCCCTAACTGAGGAGAATGACACAATCTGCTCAGCATTTAAAATAATCTCTCAGTGCCAACAGGAAAAGGGAATTCCTCCTGATCCTGACAAACCTTCTGCAATATTGCCTGTCTCTGATTCACTTTCAGGAGCACAGGACAGGGAGTTACATTTGAAAGCTCCTCATTGACAGGGTCCAAATCACAGACACAATCACTGGATTCTTCTCAGGGTAGGTAAAATCTGACTGAAGAAAAACTTTTTTCTGAAGTCTTTCTTATAAATAAAATAATACATGCAATTCTGTTTAATTACATCCTAGTGTTTATTACAGCAAGAAGCCAATTGAAAAGGAAAAGGATGTACCCCTTCATGTACACTCTGCTCTGCTGTAGGATTTTTAAGCCACTAATAAGTATTTTTTGTTTATGATGTTTAGATCCTGCTAAAACTAGAAAGATCAAGACAATTGTCGAAGAAGTGGTAGATGGAAAAGTTGTTGCATCCCATGTTAAGGAAGTTGAAGAGAAGATATAAGGCACAATCTGATATTGCAAAGGATCTCTCCATTCCATGTTTTTCCAAAGCCAAAATGGATAAATACTTCTATTTTTCTTTTCTGCTTCTGTCTATTGGTATTACCTGTATTTTTGTCACGGCATTCTTTAAATATATCATGATTCTTTGTTCAGTAACTAGAAATGTGGTGCACACATTAGGCATTTAATTAGATATGCGTTTTTTATAATTTTTAGTAATTAAGAGATAAAATAATTTGCTATTCTAACCTCATTTTCCACTTTTCTTGACTAATAAAAATAACTCAACAAGCTTTAAGATATTAGTCTCCCTTTATTCTTCATTTATGATGCTGCTCCTGACCCACATTTGCCACCTGGTTGGGTATCTTGCTTTAGTGTATACTGTGTGTGTAGTATAGTACTCCCCATCCATTTAAAGACATGAATCCAAGGATAGAACATGTACCTGTTAAAAAAACTGTTTAAAGGTGGGATTAAAGGAACACCTGCTAACTTCTAATGCAAAGCTACAGATTTAAGAGACAAATCTGTGCGAAGAGAACCACCTCAGGCAGAGCGGGCAGCACAGTGACAAGTGAAGGGAGAGACCCCTGGATGGAGCCAGACAGGGCTCTGGCCGTGAAGCGGTGCCTCGTGTCCCGGGTGCCACCTGCTGGGAGCTCAGCACGATCGTTGAAATCCATCCTCCCTCCAGTGACCAACTCCAGTCAACTGCTGAAAGGAATCTCATCCAAAACAAAATCATGAACCAAAATACTATCGCTTGACAATTGACACCTAAGCCTTTGTTGTTGCACTAGGACAGTGATGGTTTTTGTGCGATTCTCAGGTCAGACAAGGCAGTTAGTGAGACACTTACAGGTATATTACTGTCTCAAATACAAATGTTCTGCACGTTCTACTCCTTAAACACTTGACCCAAAGTGGAGGTTTGATGGGAGCACAGATTCCATACAGTGCTTCCTTCATGCCTTTTGCAAAATCCACTACTTTAGCTCCCCGCTTCGAACCGCTAAAAGTCAGGACAAGCAAACAAGAACCAAAGAAATAAATCAGCATAGTAGAATCACAACATCTAAAATCCAGGCACTTTAAGAAAAAGCACACGTTTTTAGGAGCGACTGGAAGCCTCTGTCCTCCAAAATAACGCTCTGCAGCTTTAACGCAGCGGGTGCTGCCTCTGCCCTCCCTGCAGGCAGCGAAGGCTCTGCCGCAGCCGTTCATCCTATCGCCACGGCTGGGAGAGCCAAGGTGGAGGATGGGAGGAGAACGGCACCGTCCCAGCTCCTCAATGAGATCAGGGCAAAGAATGAACCGCTCCTCACCAGAAATCAGATAAAGACCTCATCTCAGCACGGACCTGGGTAATGACCGCACACAGGCATGCACCTTGCCGAGTAAGGAGACAATCCCTGTCTGTACAATTCCTCCCTCAGCCTCTATGAGGTACAGTATTGCCTTTTCAATGCAGCATCTTATTGGGGAAGGGATTTGGATTTTACTGCAGTGAGAGGTGAACTGGAAGATACAGAAATAGATGTTGTTTAGGGTGTGAAATTCCCACTAATCCAATGCCATGTAATTCATCTGGCTGTTTTTCTGTACCTGCAACAGTGATATTGTTGTGATTTAACAAATGATGACATATGCTGTAACCTGGTAACCTCTGGCACCATTTAGTTATCCCAGAGGAAAAGAGAATCTTGCAAATCAAAGGCAATGTGAAGAACCTATTTATATACCAAAAGCGTTGCTATTTTTACCACTTATATTAAAGAAAACAGTACCTTTTCAGGAACTACTTTATATTGTTCACAGTAAAATTATGTTATAGTCTTCAGCGAATACAATTTGTTCTTTCACAGATTAATTAAATGTTATCAGCACACAATGCTACTATTACATATTTATATACAAAACATCTCTAAAACCCAACTGAACTTTGAAATAAAGTGGCATAATTTTGGGTGATCAAAGGTCAAAAATTCAGGATAAAAATAAGGTATTTTATCACCTTGTTGTACTACTTAGGTATTGCAGAAATCATGGAGGTTTATTTTAACCACAGGCCAGGCTACTGCTGCAGCCTGGCTGATCTGCACAGGAACCCAATGACACACAGCAGCTATAAACTAGAGAGTTAAGGCATGGTTCTAGTTGTGTTTGACACAAAGCAGCCAAAGAATATTGATATCATCTTCTCACATAAATTCTGTAGCAAAAAAAAGGGTAAGCAAAGAATATTGAGTGTTCACTTGTGGATTAGCCAAACCTAGATTTTTCACCAAAACAATGGCAAGGTAAAATCACAATAGGTCAGGATGTTATGGAGGGGAAAGAGAAACTTATTTTACTTGCTGCATAAGACCTGAATTAAAGAGTTATGTATCTATGTTATTTTCACTATTTGAATACTTTTTTTAACGTTAAGTTTTTTGTAGCCCCTGTAGCTGGAAGAAGCTACAATTAAAAGCATGGACAAAGATGCTGAAGCATTGAAGGCAGCCAGAGCAGAACTCTGTGAAGCAAGACGGCAGTGGCACCACATGCAGGTTGAAATTGAATCTCTCCATGCTGTGGTAAGCATCATAAAATGGAACCTGACATCTCCTGGAAAATACAAATCTTTTTCTTGATGTAAATTATTCCACGATTCAGCTTCACATCCACTGTGCAGCAGAAGCAGAGCACTCCTAGGGAGGCAGAGGTGTGTGGTGAGCTGTCAGCCCCTCACACAGCACCCAGCTGGGAGCTCACCCTTAGGAGTACTGCACCTTCTGAGTCAGGATCTGCCCTTCAGTGCACACAAGTTGTCACACGTTCACACCTGCCAAACATCTGCTTGCATGACACTCCCTCACCAAGTTCCTGCTCATTCTGCACAACCTGTTCATGCCAGGCAACCAAATTGATCAGTTCCTTCATGATCAAATATGTCAGTGCTACACTGAATACAGAGAAGCTACAAGAGCACACAGACCACTCAGTCTGGGACACTGTACAGGTGAAATCAGAGCTCTGCACAGTCAGTGGGAGGGCACTGCTGGTACAACAGGCAGCCACAGCTTTTTATCCTATCTTAAACTACTACAGATTTTACTGGAAGTTTTCTCAACAGAAGTAATACTTTGAAAGCTTTACTGCTGTTCCTGAAGGATATTCTTAAAAGAACTGATGTAAAAATGCACAGATTGCTAATGAGAAATAAGTACAATATCTTCACACACATACTTTCCAAATCCTAAATAGGAGTTCAATTTCACAGGAAAAGGGTCTGGAACGTTCATTGCGTGCCACAGAGCAGCAGTACCACATGCAACTACAAAACTTAGAAGGTGAGATTGAATGCTTAGAGAAAGAGCTACTGGAAGTGAGAAGAGGTATTGAGAAACAGCTTCAAGAGCATGAAATCCTCCTGAACACCAGAATGAAGCTGGAGGAGGAGATAGCAACCTACCGCAGTCTGCTTGAGCAAGAAGAGAACAGGTACTCACTGCGTAGAGGAAAAGAGCTCACATTCATCTTCCATTGAAATAATCATCAGAATTGTAAATACAGGAATCAATCACTTAAAAATGACAGTATAAACCCTTAGAAATGGTTCCAGTGTAACTTCACTTCAGTATGAGTGAAAGTAAATAGGTCTTCCTGGCACACAACAAACTAAACCTGCCCGAAACTAACAAAGAACTTGCACAGAGTTTTTCAGTTCTTTAATCAGAATGGGAAATCCTAACAAATAAGTTACTACAACCAAAGAGAACTTCTCCTACTTTTACATTTTCCATAGCTGTTGAGAGGACAAGTTTTGGATTAAAGTAATTCAGTATTAGTAGATGACTGCAATAATTTGATTTTCGCAGGTTTCGTGGCTCTATCCCTAACCCAAAGGAGGACAAGAAGCCAACCACTAGCAAGATTGCCTGTACACTGCCCTCACGTGAGTTGTTAGACGTGTTCCCCTTAGGGGATTATGGCCCCAAAGGAGGTTCCTAACTACAGACAGATTACTAAATATTAGAGAAGGATCTACTTCCAGTGCTGCAGGAGGAAAAACAAAAAACACCTCTAGATCCCAACCTTCCTCTTCTGCACCCCCAGTGTATCTGCATTCTCTTTTATAGGTGATGTAAAGAAGCAAGAAACTGCAAAGGTGGAACTGATGACAAAACAAGCAATCCTGGATGGAAATATTATGAAGGAAAGTGCTGAAGCTCATGGCACTGTACAGTAAGATAAACACGAATTTAACAAACTAACAACTGAAAGGAAATGGTGGGCATTGCATAGCAGGAGCTTTGATTTTCCCTTTCCTTAGTATCTGTTATATCAGCCAAGAAGCTCCAGAATAAGTGATAGCTCCTGATGGTATCTTGAGTGACATGTTTTAACAATACATTAATTTTTAAAGTTCTTTTTATTAGCATTCACCTCATAAGCTAACAATATCATGGTGATGCTTTTGATATGTAATTTCTGTTTCTGTTAAGAATGAAACTATGAATAATTCATCTAGTTAAGGCTGAAAGCAAGAGAGCCCATGCCACGTTTGGGAGGTCCCCCTGGGGCATGCTCACACACAGAAATTCAGGCTTGGCTGCTCTCCCTTGCTATTTGGAAACTCCTTCATTTCACCAACTACCAAAGGGGAACAGAGCTTGGCTCCTAGGCAAGTCTGTTATATGTATTATTCACCTTAAATTAATACTATTGGATTGTCTCATTTTTTTTTCTGCTGCTCTTTTGTAGACTACATTTAACGTTACATTGAAAAACAAGTTGTCCTACAAACTGCAGTGTACAAACTCACCAACATTTGACTAATCAGCTGTTGAAAACATGTCAAAACTCAGATTTAAAGTGACTGCCAGGCTCATTCTCATACAGGAGCTTTGTTCCCCACACACAGTCTGTCCAGTCTGTGTGGGGCTACTGGGCTGAGTGCAGCTACTCTACCTGAGTAAGGTTCCCAGAGCTGGAATTGTAGATCTGGATCCTGACACTCTGAGGATTAAATCAATGGGATGTGGGTGCCTAAATATTACTGAATCTGTCAGGTTTTCATTTCTCTGTGCTTTACTTCTGCCCTTCTATTTTTTTTTTAATTTAATGTAGATCTACATTGTGAGGTTTGGATCTGAAGCAGATTTTCTCCTCCTTGTTTTGAAGTCTTTCAGATGCAGGAATTTTCTCCTGCCCACTACAGGACTGAGGCTTCTTGCAAAGTTTTTGAGCTTGGATTCCAAACTTTCTCCTTGGAAACAAACTGCCTGATGTGTTTGGATCAGTGGTTTTGGATCCAAAAACCACTTAAAAGTACAAAAACAAATAAATAATGAACCCTCGCTCTTTATTTAGCTCTTCTGGAGCATGAAAAAAGAAAACGTCTAGTGTCTCAGTACCTACCTACAATAACTTGACACTTTATTACACAATTTCTCTCTACATTTTAAAAGCAATCCTGAAGATAGATGATCCATATTATAAATAAATTTGCTTTATTGTTTCAGGACAGAAAAAGTGGATGAAGTCATTAAAGAATGGGAAGGTTCTTTCTTTAAGGACAACCCTCGCTTACGGAAAAAATCGGTGTCTCTGCGCTTTGATCTGCACCTGGCAGCCACCGACGAAGGATGTGTGCACACCAAACAGAAAACTCTTCCCGACATCGAAGTCAGGCTGGTCATGAGGAGATCTTGCAGTATTCCTTCTATCAAACCTTAACCTCCAGCAAATTCACCCCAAATCCATCTCAACAGGCTCTGGAAATAAACTGCAGATGGACTCCCACGGTCTGCTGTCTGCTCCAACTACAAACTCTTACCAAGCACTTCCACTAACACAATAAACATCTATGAGTCTTCTAAAAGAAAGGGAGAAGCACGAGGGAGTTCAGGCTCCAAGACACCTAACTTCTACTAGTTTTATACTCTGGGTGCAGGCCTTTACTTTTCTCATTGTTGTTGTTTTGTAGAATTTCACCAAGAACTACAAAAATGATACTGTAACTTTATACTTTGACATATTCTGCCTTTGTAAAAGAGAAATTGTTTTCTCTTTCTGGAAATGAGAAATGCAGATTCCATTCTCTTAATTACTCAATATTGCATACATGGAATGACTGACAAATCCTTGTAATATATAATTATATTGTGATATAATTTATATCACAACTGTCATACTTCTTGAAATCGATTTTCAAATTACACTTTCTAACAGCAAAAATTACATACAGAGATGCTCTTAAAAGGCACAAACTGTTAGCAAAGAATTTTCTTTTAAAAGTGGCTGGTATTGTTAGTTTAATTTTTCTTTAGGCAACAAGTAAGCAAGAATGCCTTTCCCTTCCATAGCTATCCACCTCACTAACATCTAAGCCATATTGTCCCACTGATTTTGAAGCAGTAATTCCCACTGAAAATAATCATTCTCTTATGTGTGCACACACATCTATACTACAACTTTCTTAGCCACAGCAAGTGGAATTATACTCCTTAAGTGTTCACGTGTAAGGGGTCAACCAACCATTTTAATGCTAGTATGGAATTCATTTTATTATAACAATGTCAAAATGTCTTCAACAAATTCCTGCTCTGACAAACATTATAGGTCAGTTATGCTCTTGCTCTAGCACACAAACCAAGTCACTGTCATGCCAGGGTACAACTATTACTCCTTCAAATGAGATGGACAATATAAGGGCTGCTTACTCCAAGTAAAATTCTACCATACCCATCAAATATCCCCCACTGCTACTACTCAAAATAGCCATGGGCAAATACAAACTACACTAGATGATCTTGCACCTGTACACAGAAAAAAAATCACTACACAAACTCAGATATACTTCTTTATGACATCACGAGACAAATTGCAAACAAAATTTCATACGAAATCGTTTTAAGAGAAGATTGTTCAGGAGGATTTGTAAGAGGCAGGGATGTCACAAACTTCCATTGAAATCTCTGGGATTGCAGGGCCTCGGGGCCTGGCAAAGCCACAGAGCAGATTTGTTGGATACACAGCAACACGTGAAAGATTAAGTGTCAGTATTTGCCTCACGATTTAGGGCATGTGTTACAAAAACTGATACTACAAAGTCTTTCAGTCTTCATTTGTGCTTCTATCTTTTGTTAACGGGATGAACAATGTGTTTATATTGCCCACGAGTCTGTACCTACTGTATGAAGCTGGCTAATTACCATTAACCTGATTACTGAGATGGTGTTGTTAATACTTGAGTATTTGGCATCCTGAATGTATCAGCCTGCTTTAGTACTTTTACTATGCAGCTTTTTTTTTCGTGCTTAAGACTCTGTATATTTTACAATACTTGAATTCAAACTAAGTTCTAATTGCTTTAAGGCACTTTAAACAGGGTTACAAGTTTACCAAAGTAAATGACAGTACTACAATAAAAAAACGATGACAATTGAGTTTGCCCATGCATATGTTGAGTTTTGATATGTGTACCTTAGCAAGGAAGAAGTAGCAAAGAAATACAAAATAAAAGTTATAGATAGCTAAATCTATAGCTGCAACCAAGTCTTTTCTAAACTCTCCTCTATTAGAAAGACACAAATTCCCCAAGAATCTTTATCATAACATGTGAGTGTCCACCTGCTACAAAACTGCTCTTTCTCAGGTAAATGCACTAACCCTACCTAGAGCTGAAGTCTTTTGTTCCGAGCTGCACCCTCACTTGCGTGTTCTGCGCCGCAGATTCACCACTAGCACACAGGCACTGCCGCTCCTCCCGGCCGGGCTGCCGCGGGCATCGGAACAACGTCTGGGGCTGCCCAGCGAGGAACTAGCTGGGCGGGAAACGAGTTAGCGTCCCTGTGGAAAGTACTGGCGGGGAA
>VWZO01005721.1:419157-465812 GCA_013396975.1 Bucco capensis | reverse complement strand
GCTCGCCGCCTGCACCTTCTCTTTGCGGGGTGAAGGGGAAGCGCCCGGTACTGGAGACTGCGAGTGTGGAGCGGGAACCAGCCAGCCCGCACGATGCCTCGGAAGCGCCGGTAACAGTCCCGTGCCAGGTGGAGCGGGGCCTCCTTCTCGGTAAGGGCGGGAACGAGCCGCACCTCAGGGCGCCTTCGCGCGCTGCGTCCCGCAGATTCGCCACAACTCCTCTCCCGTTCGCCGCCGCCTCTGGAAGGGAGCGGAGAAGACTCCGGTCCGCGGAGGGCTCCGGGGACTCCAGTCAGGGCAGGCAAACCTCCTCCCCATTACAAAGTAGACCCGCCGCGGGCAGGCTGGAGGAGGGCGGGGACGGCGTGTCGAAAGTGCGGAACGGAACGGAGCACGCAGGCGCAGTCCTCGCCCCCGCCAGGGCCTGGTGGGGAACAAAGGGAACGCGGCCGGCGCGGAGTGGGTGAGTCGGGGCCGCTCGTTCCACCTGGTCCAGCCCGGTCTGGCTTGGGGTATGCTGCGGCCCAGGGAGCAGCCCGGCTGGAGCGGGGGTCGGGAGCAGGCCTCGGCTCCAGGCCTGGGCTCCAGCCCACCCGTTAGCTGCCGGCGGGGCTGAGGGGACTGGCGGCCTCCACAGCCGGTGACAGCGGGGAGGGGGTGCGGGTGGTGTCTCTGGGAGCCGGAGCGGTGGCCGGGATGGGATTTCGTGGTGTCCGGAGCGCGACAGACTCGGCCTTGTCGTGCGGCCTGGGGAGGGGGCGGCGGGGCCGTGCCGGGCCAGGCTCCCCAGCGAAGGCATGGCGGGAGGGGAACAGCGCTGCTCCCGGGCCCGCTCCCCGCCAGGCTGCTCTCCAACTTGGCGAGCAGGCCCACGGGGAAGAGTTTCCGTGAGTCCGAAGCTCAGCATAGGGTTAATTGGGTGTTCCAAAAGGGATCCCCTTTCTGGTGCAACTTCGGTGGAGCTATTTGAAGAGAAAGGCTGGAAAAGCTGGTGCTTTGTTAGAGTGCTCTTCCCGCACACCCTGACGGGCCCACGGCGTGGGGCACTGCTGTTGTGTGTTCGGTGGTTATTTCCTTTGTACTGTGTAAAGAAAATACCAATTAATGCAATCATTTATATATTAATACCGGCTTTCTGAAACGATGAAAAATTATGCGGTATAATCTTTATATTTCTTAAGGGGGGAAAAAAAACATTCTTAAAACCTTTAATACCAAGGTGACATAAACCCGAATGTTATTTCAGAGCTATTTAAGTGTTATTTCACAGCTATTTAAGGCCAGATTCCTTGGAGTACATCAGTTTTTCAAAGAGCTAACACCTTAGTTTTTAGAAACTCTTCTGTCTTTATTTCAAAATCGGCAAATTTTGGTTAATCAGTAGTAATGACATAATAACTGAGGTTTCGAAGATTTGGGGAAGCAAAGGCCTAATCCTTAATAGCATGATATTCTTTTGTCTTTCAGAAGTACAAATATAATGTCAGGTGGCTGAAAATTTGCCTATCAAAATGTCAAGTAAGTTTTCGAGATTTTTTTTCCTTCCTTTGATTCGATGAATTAAAGCTCAGGTCCAGCAGAACCTGCTTGGGAGCTCATCCCATTACTCCTTGCCTTGAAAGGAATCATATGCAGTCTCTTCTGACCAAACTCTTGGCCTTAAATCCTGCTGTGGCTGATTTCTGGCATGTTATTGTCATAGGAAATCCAAATGTCACAGCTTCTCAATCCCGTTTCACTGCTTTTTTTGCTTACCCTCTTTTTAACTGATCTGCCTAGAAATGGATTTGATATTCATCAGTATTTTCCCTAAATAAAAGCCTAGCAGTACAGCAGTGCTGTGGGCTTAGGTTTGTTTTTTCTCTTGTTCTCTTTGCTTTATGCTCTTCAGTAGCAAAATGCAAAGCCTTTGGGAGTAGGGTCTCTGTCCTGGTTTTGTAAATAGCTTTAAGATGTTTGCAGCAGCAGATGCCTTATAAACAACTGTTGAAATTTTCAAGAGGAAAACAATGTGCTTACATTTGTATCTTAACAGAAAGGCCATCTTACGCCCCACCTCCTACCCCAGCTCCTGCAACCGTAAGTATAGTGCTTTTTGTCCTTAACAGAGCTGCTAATGTAGCCTGTACTAGCTCACCAGGCAGTAATCACCTTCCTCTGCTGGGAGCACAAACTCCTTGGTTTTCATTTTTAATATATATGTTGTTTAAATTAATCTCTTTCTTTTTAAAGCAGTTTGTGAAAGAGAAGCTGGATTGCTTCACCTTTAAGGCTAGGCCTTGCAGCTGCTTAATTATCTGTTAGCAGCCAATTTGGTGCAAAATCATTCACAGTGGCTTGCAACAGTAGATGTAAAACCAAACTGATTTCTTTAATGCTAAAATTTCTCACTCAGTTTGTGCCCAAACCATGGGCAAGTAGTGAATCAAACTGGGGGCTGAAGGTGTGTTTTGTCTTGCTCCTGTTGTACCTAGCTGATTTTCAGTGGAATGCAGGAGTATGCAAAATTCTATTCTATTGGGTCAAAATAATGATGCCAGTCTTGTTCAGAGTTCTTGAAATCACTAGTATTTTGGAGTCTGGCATGAGAAATAATTTTTACTTTGCAGTAAAATGATGTGGAATGACACTGAGGAGAACATGAGCTGTAGCTTGAATCATGTCCAGTGGCATTTGTGCACATACACAAAGCTACTGAGCTTACTATGCTGTGGCTGGGAGAGCATTTGGAAGCAAACACCAATTCTGTAACTTGGATTTTAGGGGGAACTTACATGAGAAAACACAAATCTTCTGCACAGAAGAGTGAGCAAAGGTGCTGTAGTGAATCTTTTTTACCACAGAAGATTTGAAAGCTGTTCACTAGTGTCCCTGAGCTCTGCCTCTGGGATGAAAACTGCAGGATATGATCCTTCACTTCTAGTGTGCCATGCTTTACATTTAAAGAGGCTGGAAAATTAGATCATGTATAAATATGTTCTTATAAATTAACACAAATAAAGCTTGGTTTGCACAGTCCAGAGTTTTTGTTTTGCACACAACTGGTGCCAGTGTTAGAAGGAGGAACATGGTGGCATCTGCTCTCACAACTGGAAGCACTGCAGGTACCTGTGGGATTCCTTTGGGACACAGCACAGATGCAGGTGTTGTTAAACTCTCTATTGATGGGGTGTTTGTTGAAAGCCTTCATTCAGGAGGGGACACAGAGAGAGTCCCAGACTGCCACTAGGGACATGCATTGCCTGGTTTTGCACCTCCTGTGTTATGTTTTACACAGCCCATGAGGTGATTTTCTGTGCTCTGTTAATGCAAGTCATGAAAGGAGACAAATAACCTTCCTTGTTTTTCCACAGCCAGCTCCTACAGTCAACAAAATGCCAGTAGTTCTTGTAACTGCAGTTCTATAGCTGAAGTAAAAATGCTCCATGCATTGCAAGGTAGTTCCCTTGTAACATCTAAATCCTGTCTTGCAGAAATAAAGAGTTAAGCAGATGGAGATTACAGTTGTCACCTGGTTTTATTGAAGAGGTGTAGGTCAACATAATAAAACCTGGTAATACAGAAAACTATAGTGAAATGGTGTGTGATGGAACAGTGCCTGGGTATGTCCTGGTGACAGGCACACAGCCTGAGGCCATGTCAGCTGCTCTGACTGACTCTACAAGGTCTGGCAATACAATACAGATTTGAAGGCTGACTGGTAAAGGCAAATTTTACCTGGTATTGGTATGTTCAGAAATGAACTACCCAGAGTGTGTCTGCATACACTTGAAACCCTCACAAGCTCAAGAAGTTTAGCTTATAGGTTATTTTTGGCATGCATGAGAGAGATTTATGAGAGGGGAATACAGTGAACCTTCTGATCCTTGATGGTCTGTAGGTGGTAGGTAAGAAGGGATTGTGAAGAAATTGGGGTTTTCTCTGCATAACTGAGGTGAGATCCATCCACTGTGAAGAGGGAATGAAGATGTATTGATTAACTGAAAATGTCTTGGATTCAGTCATCTGTTAAGACTCTCTAGTTTCTAACCTGCAGCCTTTCTCTGAGCAGAAGGATCTCTCTATGAATTGTCCTCTCCCAGCTTTCTCATCCCAATTCCCCAATATATTTGCATTTTGAATCCCACCAGGGAAGTCTTCAGGTACTAGTAGTGATGCACAGGTGGTGCTTGGAGAGAGTCTTCATTTTTCCCTGATTTAGTGACAGTGTGTTTGCTGGACATGCAGAATGATGGGAGGAGAGGCAGGCAGGGATTTTCATTGCTGTAGTGGATGTTGGTACTGGGGATTTCTGCCCAATTACTGTGTGGCCTGTTAACCCTTTGGATATAATCTGAATTACTTGCTGCCTTCTGTTGGATTAGGTGGATTTCTAGAAGACTTGAATTGCAGACTGAATAGCAGCACAATCACCAACTTGAGACAGAAATGTGTAGGTGACACACGTGGTTAAAAATCCTGTTTCCTTCATAGGTTTATAGTGGAGTAAGTTGTGTGTTGAGAAGATAGCAACTGCTACACCTCATTTGCTTGTTGAAATTCTGGTTGCTTTTGCATGCCATATTGCAGTTCATTTTCATTTCTGTGTTCTCCTCGTTTGAGCTCATTTCTCATTCGTGTTTTTGTCTCATTTGTTTCCATCAGCAAATGCCCAGCACCCCAGGGTTTGTGGGATACAATCCATACAGCCATCTGGCCTACAACAACTACAGGCTGGGAGGGAACCCGGGCACCAACAGCCGGGTCACGGTAGGAGAATCAACTATTACATCATCCAGCAAGCAGGCATTGCCCAGAAAGGGCTTTAGAGTTAGAGCCTTCTGAGTCTTGGCTGCTGCCACTTCTTTATAAAACCAAGGAATTACTTCTGACTCTTTTTCTCCCACCCCTACCCTCTCTTCCCTTTCAACTCTGAAACCTTTTGCAGGAAAATGGACTTCTTCTCGGCAGAGACAAACCTGTGGTGATGGTGTATGCTGCAGAGCTCCAGAGAGACAGACTGTGTGGTCTTCAGTGGCCACTGTGTGCCTAGGGAGAGGTTCTGTAGCATGGGTATGAGCTCTGAGGGAGGGAACTGCTCCCTTTCCTGAGGTTTATTGGCACAGAAGTGAGGAAGAACACTTTGCAAATGGAGATCCTTGATAGGAGTTGCATCATGCTGCTGAGCCATGCAAAAGATGCAAGCTTTTGGTCTTCTTTCCAGTCCTAGTCTGGTAATAACTAGCAAAGTCCCAGATTCAGGATTTTTTTCAACAGAAGTGTGGTGATGATAACATAGAAACCTTTCAGATCTTCTCTGCTCTGTTAGCCTCTGGAAGATGGATGTTACAGTCACTTGTCATGGAGCAAGCACAAGTGAGATGGAGTCAGTGATGAGAGAGGTGACATCAAAGGCTGATAAAGTCCTGAGCATTGGATGCAGTTAGGAAACAGAAGTACTGTGGAAGTGTTAACACTTTCATAACTGACACAAATAGAGCAAATCCATGATTATTTTTCTAATTCTCAAATAACTTTAAGGTTTTTAATGTAAAACTTTCAACCTCAAAACATCTGATTCATTTAGAACAAGACACAAAGATTTATCAAGGGACAAATGTGTGGTTCTTTTAATGAAGTGTTCCCTTTTTATGCCTCTCATAGGAACCTTTCAGACTTCTGTGAAGTTCATTGATTTTTTTGATCTGTTGACAAAAAGACCTTCCCCATACAAGCTGGAACTTGGAACTTTTTTCCTTATACAAGAATAAGTTAGTTTTTGTCTGAGAACTCTCATTGTTTCTGTATGTCATGAGCATACACAGCCTCCTCTGCCATGCATATATCAGTATATGTATGGTGTCTTTAAACTCCTCTTAATTTAAAAGCATTAAACAGTTTCAGTTAATGTTTTCTCAACCCATCTGTATGTGTATATCTGTATACATTTTGGTAATGCATATACCTCATGTACATTATTTATACACAGTTCTGTATGCATTGTTCCATAGAGCTCCATAAATTCAGCAAAACAAAGTATACCAAGAGGAAAGATTGGAAAGCTGAATACTGACCATGAGCCTTTTGGCTGTGCACAAGTGTTTGCCTATCTCTGGCTGTAGTCCTGATAAACCTTGACACTGCTTTAGATTGTCATGAAAATGCTCCAGCTTTATTTAAAAGAGCTCCTCACATGTAAGTGCTTCCAGAGTGGAGGTTTCCAGAGCCTGCAGGGACTGTGCTGTCACTGCAGTGCTTCAGGAGAAAACTCCTGGCTGTTCTGTAGATGGAGAGGAGAAGCAGGAATGCAGCAGCTTCCCCTTGGAAACAATCAGTGCTCAGTGGCCTTGTGAGCAGTGTGCTTGACAGCAAACAAACCTGAAGGAAGACAAGAGCACAGCAGGATGTGAAAGACTAATTTGGGCAATAAGTAGAGCTTGGGTACAAGTAACATGCACTTCGACAGCTCAGTTGTATAGGATTCTTGTCTTTTTTACAGGGAGTAGTTTAATTAGCTCCAAATTATCCTGGACAAATTTTGCAGGCAAATGGAAAATGAGAACACCTCTCTAACTTCATGCTCTTAAGCTTTCTCCTTATCTTTTTCACCTGGGCAGTAGCCACATTAAATTTATCCAAACAGGTAAAATAAAACTGCTCATCAGAAGTGAGGAAAACCAACCTGCTGGGATGGGTGTTTCCATGTAAATATCCAAGCTGTGGGTTTCAGTTCTATGCTGATGGGAGCCTTTGGAAGCTTTACCTCGTTCCTGCTCTGTAAACTTACAGATGAAAGGACAAGCTTCCGTTGGGAAAGGCATCCCAGTGAGGAGCAGCTCTAGTTAGTACCTGCTCACAGCTTGGGTAGTGCTCTGGTGCTGTGGCTTGCTTCTCTTGGTGGGGGGGGTGTGCTCTGTCTGCTGTAGCTGCACCAGAAGGAGTGTTTTGCAGCTGGTGTGTGTGGAGGCTTCCAGTGGTCACCTTAACAATGGATTTATCCGGTTCTTTTCCAGGCTTCCTCTGGCATTACCATCCCCAAGCCCCCCAAACCCCCAGACAAGCCCCTGATGCCCTACATGCGGTACAGCCGGAAGGTGGGTATGGAGTGTCAGAGCAGTAACAACAACAGTTAGTCTGTCTACCTGCTAACAATTAATTGCTATTTATCTTAGTTTCAGCTTCTAAACTTTCACTTCTAACAGCCTGCACACTCTTTTAAGGGAATTGTACAGACAGATGCACTCATTGCCCTGCAGAGCCAAGGCAGCAGTAGTCTGTTCATGCAGTTGCCAATTGCTGGGGGGAAAAGTTTGCTCTAGAATGCTAATTGCTACCACTGTCTGCTGACAAGGATCCACCCTGCCACATTCAGAAGTTCCTGACAGAGCTTTTGTATTCCTTGCGGTATACTGGGCTTGGTACAGTGCTGTAGCTGGACTGAAGAGTAGCAATGAGTGGACTTTGCATGTTCTCCTTCACCAACCTAGCCTGTGGCAACGTTTGGCTTCGCTATTCTGAGAACTGTTTGACAGAAAGTAGGAGAGAGACTCTTGTGGAGTCTGAAATCTGATGGGGCATGGGGAGGGCATGGCAGCCTGGCTGAAGCAGGGGAGCCAGAAGGAATTTCTTCCACTTCTGGTAAAGTTCTCTTTACCAGCATTTCTGTCTTAGGCAAAAAAACCTCAGCAAAAAAAGTAGAAGTCAAGTGGCACAGCAAGAAATAACACTGGCAGCTCTCTTGGTGGTGGTTGTTGTTGGTTTTTTTTCCTTATAAAGTTAGAAACTTTTTTTGGTGGAGTCAGAACTTGTTGGAACTCAGATTGATCAGCAAGACTGAAAAATATTTTGCCATGTTACGTTCAGATCTGAAAAGCTCAGTACTCTTTATCCTAACCTACTGCTGGATCTGTGTACTCAGCAGCATTTTTTCTTTCCCAGAGATGCAGCGATGTGCATTTCAGAAGAGAATTAAGAGGGTTAAAGGCAATGTTCTCATGACACCAAAGCCACTCCAGCAATTGCCTGGTTCAGTAGATGACTTCCTACTGACTTCCTGCCCCAGAACGTAACTGAGATAGTTTAGCCAGACTCATTCCTAACTTAATCCTGTTTTTTCATGGTGATTCCAGAAAGAACTCTGAGATGACAGTATAAAATGTTTAATTTGGCAGTATTTAGATATCATTAGTAAAGCTCCAGCTGTTTCTGTTAAGGTCTGGGACCAAGTGAAGGCGTCCAACCCTGATTTGAAGTTATGGGAAATTGGCAAGATTATTGGAGGAATGTGGCGAGATCTCACTGATGAAGAGAAGCAAGAGTATTTGAATGAATATGAAGCTGAAAAGGTAAATGGAAGAAATCTGGGATGTTTATTACAGCTGATTCTTCTAGGAACTGGTCTGAGAAGAGAAAATTCATCTTGCCCCATGCAGTGGTGTCTGAGGCATTGACGAGACCCCTGTGTGTAACTTAAGTGGAAGTGTGTCCTGACACGGCTTTTAGCTTAACTCACTGCACATCAACTGTGACTGGTCAGTGCTTAGACCCAGTGCCAAATGAAGTGTTTGTAATTGAGTGTTTAATGAATGGATGTGATTGTACACCATCAGTATTGAAAAGATTGTCTCCACACCCAAATCCTCTTTCCAAACTGGTGCTCTGCAACTGCCGCTGTTGGCGTGAACGTGGTCATGGAGGGTTTGGTGTTCCTGGGGTGAGCTGGTGTAACTCCATGGCATAGTGTGCTCTTTCTTAACAGAGAAATGCTACCTCTTTGAGGGTTTTCTTGTGCTTTTACTGATCTTAATGACAAAAAGATGACAGCTACCTCGTGTCTAGGTTGGTAAGTGGTAAGGACCTTTACAAGACTTCTGTGATCCTAAGGTACAAAGGAAGAATGATCCAGATGCCATGTTGGGCTTAAATCTGGTAGGCATCTGAGGCTGTGTATAAATAACCTGGTCAAATCTAAGCCATTTTGATTCCAAGTCAATAGAGAATCAAAGCTGGATGCTCTTAGCTGGAAAAAATAATCAAAGAATTCTATTTCTTGGCTTGGTGATGATGTTTAGATTGTAAGCTCCTTGGGGCAGGGGCCATCTTGGTTATATTTTTGCAGTGCCTAGGGAGGAGGATTCCAGTCTTAAACAAAGAAAAGATGATATTTAGGTACTTTTAACAATACTGTAGATTCATTTTTTTCATTGGAAGTATCTCAAATCGCTGTACAAAATCTAGACTTGGCAGATTTTTAAAAGTGAGATTAAAGAAAGCAATTCAAAGGGAAAAATAACTTCAAAGGAGGTGAAAATAGTGATGCAGTCCTGCTACCAGGAGAAGACAGTAGTCTGGCTGTGGCATTCTGTATCATCCCAGTGCAGGGATGGATCAAAGAATGGAAAAATCCTAACTTATTTTGCCAAATGCTTCATGACATACTGGAAAATAAGGAAAGAGAAGAAACCAGAATCAAAAGATCTAGTTAAAACTCCAGAGAATTACTGAGAATATTTTATGTTAACTTGTATCAGAGTTCCTCTGATCATAAATGCCTTGTTCTGAGCTGTTTGGTTGTTTAAATCTCAAAAAAACCAAAGCTATCCTAAGACAACTTCACAGGTATTAAACCTGAAACATGCTCAGAGGCCCAGCTAGTGGTTTTGAAACATGAATGACTATGGAAGAAGTTCTAATCAGTAGAAGGACTGAGAGAATAAGATCACTTGTGCCTCAGCCAGATGCTTCAGAGCAGCTGTGTCTGTGTAAGTGCCCTTTGGGTTATACAGGCTGCAGTTCTGTCAGCTCTGCAGTGTCCAGTGGTGCAATCCAAGCTATTGGTCACGTTTCAGATAGAGTACAATGAGTCCATGAAGGCTTACCACAACTCCCCTGCCTACCTGGCCTACATCAACGCCAAGAGCCGCGCCGAGGCCGCGCTGGAAGAGGAGAGCCGGCAGAGGCAGTCCCGCATGGAGAAGGGAGAGCCCTACATGAGCATCCAGCCAGCTGAAGATCCAGATGGTAAGCAGAAAGGAGTTTGTGTGCCCATCCAGTGAGACAGGCTCATGGCAGCACTGACAGCAGAGGAGTGGACACCAGAGATGGACACCTGCCAGTGCACAGCCTCCACAGTGCTTAACGTGGCTGCTCTTGGGCTTCCTGTAGTGATTGCCATTGTGTGTTATCTCTGACTGTGCCTTGCTTCCAAAAACTAAGGTGGCAAGGTAGTGGCAAAAGTGATTCCAGCCCTTAATTATGTGTGAAGTAATGCTTGCAGCTCTGTAATGACTTTAACATGATAAAAGGCTTAGGTGCCTGATTTAATCCAGTGTGAATGGAATGTGTGCTTTATAACCAGAAGCACATGATTCTGACAGGCCAGGTTCTGGTCTGATTAAGAGCACCTGAGCTTTGAATGTATTCAACAACTGTCATCTGAGATGGTTTTGAGAATAAGCTCCCCTTGCTGTTGACAGGGTGATGAGAAAATGCTCTAAGTTTATTTGACTGCAAGAAAGCTCACCCCTCCCAGTGGGAAAGCTCAGCCCCAGCCACCTGAGGTCTGCTTTTAAATTCATGACCAATGCTTGTTGAAACCTGAGGGTGAAAAATGTATTCAGTTACACCCTTTTTTTTTTTCCCCTCTCCCACCTGGTGGAAGCACACCTTTGAGATAAAGCTCCTGACAAACAGCACTTTCCCAGCGTGAGGGAACCGCAGCGTTTACGTAAAGACATCTGCTCTTCAACCACGTGGCACCTGGGCACCTCAGGTTCTGTTCTGTGCTACCTGGGTCCAGTGACCCCAGCCAGAACCAGCTGCACCAGGCCCAGGTTGGGGATGTTTGCATTTGGGACAAAGCAGCAGGTTATTTGTTGTGGCAAAGCTTGCTTCTGTCTGGTCCTGTGTGTCACTAGGATCAAGTACTTCTAGCATAGAAGGAATCTTATTCAGAGGTCAAAAGCACAACTTTAAGGAGGCCAATTTGCTTAATACTTTGTCTCTTGGGAAGAGACTGGTTTGATTATTGTGTGGCAAGGCATTGCCTGCTTTCTGTGAAGAAATACAGGAAGACTTCTCTGGGCTGGAAGCTTTGAGCACCCAGTGCAAGCCATAATGCTGTAGGTGATGTTAAAATCTGGGACTAGATGAAAATGGTCAGAGTTCAAGCTCTTGCCATGAATAGGAAGATCTTGTCATTTGATCAGAGAGGAAAAAAGTCCTTTGCTGGAATATTCTTCAGTCTTTGTAGTTAATCCTCTAGGTGCATGGCAAACAGGACAGTTCAGTTCCTGCTGGGATAGTTCTGTTCCCTGCAAGGATCTCACAAGGAGACCAACACTTAACCAATGTGCTTGGCTGCTTTCTTCTGAAGCATAACTACTTTTATTCAGTAACTGTTCTTTAGAGAACTGCATTTACTAAAATAATGACATCACTGAACATTCCGAGTAATGTATTAGGAGTATTCAGTGAAGAATAAACATGTGTCACTGCTTCATGCTTTCATTCCTCACTTCAAGAGGACAAGTCTTTCTGCTCTGCTTATTTGTAGAGGAGTCACTCTCCTGTAGGTGTTTTGTGCTGGCTATGGTTCTGGTAACATGATGAATCAGGAATGGTGGGGCTTTTTTATCCAGTACACTAATAGTCCTCCTTACTTTGGAAACGTGGAGAGCAGCACAGTAAATAAGGAAATGCAGGCACAATCATGGCTGCTGGAGCTGTGCCAGGCTAAGTGGAGTTGTAGCCTCATCCCCTCATCTCTCCTGATGACCTGCTGTTCTCCCTGGCTTCGGGTGAACTTTGTGGCCTGCCAGCAAGCGATGTGGGGGCAATTAGTGGTGCTGTGGGCTCGGTGTCAGCCCTCAGGCAGTTAGGCTTGGAGCTCTCTTGCAGATTACGACGATGGCTTCTCGATGAAGCACACGGCCACGGCGCGCTTCCAGCGCAACCACCGGCTCATCAGCGAGATCCTGAGCGAGAGCGTCGTGCCCGACGTGCGCTCCGTCGTCACCACTGCCAGGATGCAGGTCCTCAAGCGCCAGGTGCAGTCCCTCATGGTTCACCAGGTGAGGACAGCCGGGCTGGAGCACACAGCTCTTGGGCTGCACTCCAAGTCTCAGCTCGTTTGATCAGCTGCATGACTATTCTTGTTGGCTGTCAGAGCTCTGCATGCTCCACTAGCTCATCCCTGGCTTTCTTGGGAGTTGCCAAGTGGGAGACTGCACCCTCTGTGCTGGTTTGTTAGTGAGGCATGTGAAACTCTGTTTGGTTCTTTGGGATAGCTTTCAGTGTTCATTCTGTAGCTGTTCATGCTTCTCCATAAGCCTCTGTATGGAGTGGCAGTGTTTCAGCACACTGGTGACTCTGGGCTAGCTTAGGATTCATAATGGTGCTTGCAGCAATTCTTTATTACCCTAAATCCTCCCAATTCTCATGTGTTTCATTGAAAGTTAAATGCATGCAAGGCCACACTTGGCTGTTCCCCCTGCCTTTGTGCAGATGCCTGTATGCTGCAAGTGTGCATGTTACCAAGAGAACCCTCTTGGTATAGGCAGGGTGCATGCAGGTGAAGCAAACAGAGACCAGAATTAGATGGAGATTTGCTGCTTTCTCTAATTGGAAGGTCCAAAGGTGGAAGGGGATGGTGTCTGTTCTTTGTGGTCTTTCTGCATTGCAGAATGTAGTTGGTGGGGGGTGGGGGTGTGCACCACTGGGGTGTATAACATGAAAAAATGTGTAGCTTGTGCTGGGAGATTCTCCTCCAATTACCTACTGGTTCTCAGTAGATTGTGCTGGAAGAATCACCTCAAATACCTACTGGTTTTCATTTACAATGTGCCTAGCCAGCCCTGGGTTGGTGCACAGACCCATTTATTGTTCATACTCCTTTAGCTGTTGGCTCAAGGAAGGCCTTGGGCTGTTTGCAGAGTGTATGGGTGTATTTTAAAGCCCCAGCCTGAGTGTCTTTGTAGCTAGCTGTGAGCTCTGCCCAGTTCCTGCAGTGCCTGCACACTCAGGTTGTGATTTCCTTTCCAGCGTAAGCTCGAAGCTGAGCTGCTGCAGATTGAAGAGAGGCACCAGGAGAAGAAGAGGAAGTTCCTGGAGAGCACAGAGTCCTTTAACAACGAGCTTAAAAGGGTACAGCTCTCACTTTTCTCCACTCACTCCCCCTGTGCAAGTGCTGTGGCTAGCCCTGTGCTCACTTGTGTGTAATTACACGAGCTGGTGTCTGGCAGAAGGCACCAGGCAGTGTTTGTGTTATTTCATGTTCCTTCAGTGACCTTTAGTGGTGACATGCAGCCAGTACAGCTGAGAAGTGCCTGCAGGCTCCACTGGCTGAGCTCACTAGAGAGCAGCTGAAGGTGGCCTAAAGCCACATGGAGAACATGCTGCTCTGTCCTTGGCTCTGTTCAAAGGACAAGGGTTAGGTTGGTCATCTCCTCTCTGTTCTGTACATACACTTGTATCTCCCTCCCCAGCTCCTGAAGCTTGTAACAGAAACTGTCAGAACAAAGGAATCATGCTGCATGGAGACATCCTGATTGTGTTTTACTGATGTTTGGCTCTTCTGTGGAACAGAGGTAGTAAAAGAGCTTTCCTTCTTTAATTGCTAGTTATGCAGTTTGAAGGTGGAAGTGGACATGGAGAAAATTGCAGCTGAGATTGCTCAGGCTGAGGAGCAGGCTCGGAAGAGGCAGGAGGAGAGGGAAAAGGAAGCTGCTGAGCAAGCTGAACGCAGCCAGAATCCCACAGCAGCTGAGGAGGAGCAGGCAGCTAACAAGCTAGAGGAGAAGAAGGAAGAGGAGAGTGCTCCCATGGAGACAGGTAACTGCAGCTGAAGCCCAGCCAGGAAGAAGTGCCTTTCATTTGTGCTCTTAGTGGGAAGAAAGGCTCCAGAATAGTTAACTTGATCCTGATTTTCAGGACACCATGTGACAGGGCTGTGGATGTGCTGAGCACTGAGAGGTCTTCCAAAACTGTGCCTGCTGCTGCACATTCCTCAGTTTTCCAAAAGAATGAAGTGTTCTTGATCTGTGCTACAGAAACAGCTACTCTGGAGTCTGTTTCTTCCTAAGTCCTTATTGCACAACCTAAATAAATGTCTTGGCATGTAAGTGACACTGCAAACTATCTTGTTACAGAGGAGCCTCACCCAGAAGAGAGCTCAGAAACCCAGCAGAATGGTGAGGAAGGAACATCCACCCCAGAGGACAAGGAGAGTGGCCAGGAAGGAGGTGACAGCACTGCAGAGGAGGGGACCAGTGACAGCAACACTGGCTCAGAGAGCAACAGTGCAACTGTTGAAGAGCCTCCTGCAGACCCTATCACTGAGGAGAGTGAGAAGAAAGAATAAACACTGACTGGTTTTGTCTCTCTTTTTAATGAATAACTGGTTTGATTTCAGAATGCTTTGTATCATCCTTGCCTGGATCACTTGTCCCCAAGGGATCCTGGCTGTTAATAACAGGTCAGGTTATCAGCACAGAGACTGAAAGAGGCCTTTAGAGGCAAAGGAAAAGCAAACCTCTTGTGTCTAAACACAACTGTTACAGTCTGAGGAGGGATTTGGGATCGCTTGGGATCTCTTCCCTAGAGGGCTGGCCCTGGGTTTGGGTTTACACCTGCCTGCTGCCTGCTTCCCTTCTGCTCCCAGCACCACAGGGCCAGGGTGCTGTCTCTCCAAGGCCCTATCAGATGTTAATGGGTTTTAGGTCCTTTTTTTTTTTTTATATATATATAAATGATTTCAAAACAATAAAATCCAACATGCTCAAGGTTGTTTTTTTTAAGCTTACAGTAGTCTGGCTCCTGTCTTCCAAGGTAATGCTTGTGTTTGAGGGATGCCATCAGCCATTCTCCATGCTAAGCCCAGAGGAGAATAAAACCATGCCATTCACTTCAATTACTGCAAAAACACTTTGAGAACCAAAGTTAAAATGCCTGAGTAGCTCCAGGGCTGTGTCTAAACTCTGCCTGAGGCTGGAAGGGGCTCTGAGGTCTAGAAGCCAAGGAAGGGAAGGACTTGTAGAGGAAATAATACAAGTGGTAGTGAGCTTGTAGTTTCCTTGCCTGTCAGCTCTTAGCCACCTCCCTGTAAAGAATCAGAAATAACTCAGGTTACTGTAAAACAAGTGACATTTCCACCCTGAGAGGTTTGGATGTACAAAAAGCCACAAAGAGCAATCCAGTTGTGGTCCAGATGATGTCTGCAGCCAGCTTGTTCTGCTGAGCAGCTGCTGCCTCTTCTGAGCTCACAAGAGGGCCTGAGCTGACTGGGCCTTGTGCTGGGAAGCAGTTAGTAGACTAGGCACTGACCTGGAAGCAGATGAACAAGCATCTTCAGGCTCTTAGCAGAAGGGGAGAGTTACCCAGTGACTCCCTTGGGGCTCCCAGTTGATCTCTGAGGGTGCCAAGGAGCTGGTAACTAGGAGAGGAGAGATATTTGTTGCACTCAGTCACTCAGTGTCTGAGGAAACACATCCTGAGCACCAACAGAACACACCACGGTTGCTGGGAGGGAATGGGCTGGGGCAGGAGGAGGCTCAGGTGCTGCAAACTCTTGCTGTGCAACAGCTTTTATCTGCACAGCACTTGTGGAGGCTCTTTGGTGCTTTTGCTCTGCTGCAGTCCCCAGGCTCATGTAAATAACACTCCTGCTTGGCCCAGGCAGGGTGTGCTGCAGCTCTGGGTGTGTGTCCCAAGGAGGAGGTGTCACCTTCAAGGGGAGAAGAACTCCAAGCACCTGCACACCTCCTGAGGAAATGCTCTGTGGGTGGTGGAACACTGACCAAGCCCCAGGCTGAGGTGCCCACAAAGGACATGAGCATCAGGGACCAGGGGCAGGAGAGGAACCTCCTCAGGGAGCAGCCTTGTGAGGAGCTCAGCTCCTTACCATGCTCCTACCCCAGCCCTTGGCTAGCCCTGTTGTTCCTTAGGACCTGCTTGGCACCTCCAGCTGATGAGCTACCAACCAGCTCCTGGAGCTCCTGAGGAGCAGGCACACGCAGCTGGAGGTCCTCAGCAGGACCCAAACCCTTCCCACAGAGCAGGGGCAGCAGCTAAAGCCCACCAGCAGCTCTCTGTGCCTTCCCTGGAGCTAATTCCTGGGTTGCTGTGTCTGGCAAGTGGATGCTGCAGCCCTGGGACTGCTTCTTCCTTCAGCTGGGGTGAGTGTCCCTGGGTGAGGAGCTCTGGGGTGAGTGAGTGTCCCTGGGTGAGGAGCTCTGGGGTGACTGAGTGTCCCTGGGTGAGGAGCTCTGGGGTGACTGAGTGTCCCTGGGTGAGGAGCTCTGGGGTGAGTGAGGGTCTGCTGGGTGGGACTGAGCCACCTCCTGGGAGCTGTGAGTGCTTCCCACCCACAGAGCACTGACAAGGAAGTGAGGAGGCAAATCCAAAACATCTCATCACGAGGAGGGAGTTGTTTGCTTTGGTTTGTTTTTCGCTCTGAGGAAAAACCCAGGCTTTTTTGGAGAGTCTGACTCACGCTTTGTGACCTCTGGCAGCAGCAGAGCTCTGCTCTTGGTTCTGTTCTGCAGGTACAAGCCAGGTTCTCATCTTGTGCTGGGTAGTTCTCAGAAATATCCTTTTATCTCACCACAACAAGAGACTTACTAAAAGTCATTAAGGAGCCTGGCTTCAAAAACAATGCTCTTAACCTTTTTTTGGCTTCTTTTTTGGTTTGTTGGTTTTTTTTTGCATTAATGTAACTCTTAGATTTTTATCAGCCCCACAAACACCTTCTGCCCTACAGGAGTGCAACCCAGCAGCAGACCCCAAGGGCTGGCTTGGTGACACAGTGTCAGCTAGGCCCTTGGAGAAGCAATTCCACAGGTGAAATGCTTCGCTCCTGGCCCCTGCAGAGCTCTCTGCACCTCAGTGGCAGTCAGAAGCTCTGCGCTGTGCAGGTGATGGAGGTTAGCTTCCTGTGAAAGAGACAAATCTCATGTTTGTGCAGCAGCTAAACTCTAAGGAGGGGAAAGGCACCTCTGGAGAAAGTAGCCAAGGGTTTGCCATCCCTGAGCCTCCCCTGGGCTGCTCCTGCAGAGCTCATCTGCTCCACACCAAGGCAAGGCTTGGAGTGCAGGAGATGTGCTTACATAAAGGATTATCCCTGTGATGGAAAGAAAGAAAACAGATTACCAGAGCTTTAGGGAGATAAAACAGCCAAGAAACCCCACCAGGGATTGTGGAGGAGGCCATGGGAGCTGCTGGAGTAGGGAATAGCACTCTCCTGGTCCCAGGCTGGGGGTGAGGAGTGGAGCAGGAGCTGTGCTCAGAGCACAAGCTGCCAGCAGATGTCTCTGGAGCTGGGGACACAGCCTGAGCCCTGGCTGCCAACTCGGAGTGGTTCTTGCCCTGTCTTTGTGTGATAAAGTGAGTTAAGATCAGGTTAGCTCTGAAGAGCAGTGCCTGTGGGCTCGGTGCCTTTGGGCTCATCTCCTCTGGTGTGTGCACGTTAGCTTCTCAGTGTAGCCTTGAGCAGTTCAGCAGGAGGTTTGGCATTGGTTTAGGATCTCCCCTTGAGCAGGAACCATCCCCAGCCTCGTGGTAGCTTCCCCCTGGACTGGAGATGGGGAACTGGCAACTGTGTGTCTGGACCTGGGCTTGCTCTGTCCCAGTGGCTCCTAGAGAGCAGTGGAGGTGTCAGAGCTGTAGCAGATGCTGGTACAACTTCCCCAGAGGCTAGAAAGCAGCTCTCAGCTCTGCAGCCCCTTGGAGATCAGCTGCAGTGGCTGCTCTGCAGGGTGAGTGCCCTGGGCAAGCCCAGGCACCCATCCAGGGATAACCAGCTCCATCTCAGCCTGACTGGTGCCTCCAGGGACCCAGCAGCACCCTGGGGCCTTAGCTAGGTGCTGAGGTGTCCCTAGGTACCCAGTGATGCTAGCAGACCTCTCCCTAGTGGCACCTGTCCTGGTACCTGAGTGGAGATGAGCCTAGGGCTGAGAGCAGGGATCCTGCTCTGGGCTTGTCTCACTGTTTTTGTTCTCAGTTCCCTTCTTTACTTTGACACCCTTTTTCCACAGCCTTCGTGGGGGTTTTGGTTTGTGAAGTGGTTTTGCAGTTACCAGCTTGGCTCTGGTGTTGTTGTGAGTGCTCACGTAGAGCTCCAGGGCTGAGCAGAGAGCTCTCTCAGCACTGATAACAGCTACTTTCTGTTCTGATGCTTTTCACTCAATTCTATTAAACAGGCAAGAAAAAAAAAAGCCATTTTCATCCTGGCACCAGTTGCAGAGCAGGGGAGGGAAAATGCCAAAGCAGCAAGGGTGACAGCAACAAAACCCAAGGGAAAAGCCACAACCATTGGAATTGCCATTCTTGGAGCCCAGGACTGTGTAGCCAGCGCTGGGTCACTCTTCCTGGAGGAACCACTGAGGGATCATTCCCTGCTTCCAGAGCCAGTTTTGTTCCAAAGCCCCCAGAGGATTGGGCTAAATCTTGCCCCTTTGGAACAGGGTAGGCCAGGAGGGATGCTGGCTGAGTGCTCAGCAGACACTTGAACCCTCAAAGCTTTTCAGGAGGCAGTGTCTCTGGCTCCATTGTCCTGGGCACAGCTCAGTGCCTGGCCTGCAGCTGGAGGAAGTTGCTCAGTGCAGAGCAGGTGCTGAGCTGCTGGAGCTGCTGGCTGGGCTTTGCTCTCCCAGAGGAGCTGGAGAGAAGTGCCAGCCCCTGGGATGTGACCCAGGTGAGTTGCCAGTGACACAGGTCTGGGGCTGGCCAGCTGTGTCCCTCTGGGAGCCTGCCTGCTGCAGAGATTGCTTCCTCTGCTGGAGGATAAGCATCTCTGAAGAACCTCATGGGGAGATCACAATCAGGAGATTATTTGCTTTGGGGCATCCCCTCCCACTGCTCTAAGAACTCCTCCTGGGGAGGAATCCCAGCTGGGACCACTCTTAATGTCAGGAATTTACTCTCAGTCTCACTTCTGCTCTTTGGTTTGGAGGAACGTCAGCATCAAAGCTCCCCCAGAAACTTTCCCCAGCTCCTCCTGGACACCAGCTCAGGAGCTCCAGAGCCTGGAGGGGACTTTGGGGAGAAGGGGAACAGGAGCTGGGAGTTCCCCAGTGTCTTGGTTTGGCTTTGCCAGGCACAGCAGAGCAGCAGAGGAGAGGTCAGGCTCCCTCCTGATGTAAGAGAGGTTTGCTACTGGGAAGTGGGCAGCTGAGGATGCTTCAGCCTGAACCACCAGAGCTGCTCTCAGGGTGACTCTGAGGAGGAGAAACCCTTCCCTGCTGCTCTGGGTCAGCAAAGGAGCTGAGAGCTGGGGCACGTAGCTGCTGTCTCCTTGGGTGCTGCTCACTGTCCTGGGCTGTCCATGGGCCTGAGGTGAGGCACTGGCTGTGGGAAGCCCTGCAGCCAGCCCATGGATGTGACACTCCCTGGAGACACTGGATTGCTGAGGGAGCTGCAGTTGAATGTCAGAGCAGTTCATGATCACAAGTTTCAGTGCAGTTCAGCACATGCTGTGAGTGTTTCAGTTGAAGTGGCACCCAGCTGAACTGAAATCTCTCTTTCTGAGCTAATTTCCTGTGGAATTTATCAGGAACTGCACTTTTCTTCTGAGCAGTGACATTGATCAGCAGCTGCCACCCAGCTCCAGCCCTGGCACCTGGGCAGCACATGGCACTCAGCAGCTGCCACCCTGCCTGCAGGGAAGGGGAGGAGAGTAACCTGAAAAGACCTGGTCACTTGGGGTTTTATATAGAGGCTCTTGGGTGGAGAGGAGAGCCAGGAAGAAAGGAGACTCTTGCCTCTTGCCCCCTCCCCAGAGAGCTTCTCCCTGTCAGTGCAAAAGCAGAACCCACAGCACTGGTCTGGAGTGTGAGGCTGCATGTGCTGGGGAAGCTGCTGGAGCCCCTGAGGCTCTGCTCTCCTCAGGAGGAGGAGGAGGGGGCTGGGGTCTGCGTGTCAGCAGGGCCAGGGCGTGCCCTGAGCTGCTCCCAGAGGGGCAGGAAGTATAAAAGAGAGCAGGGTCCCTGGCAGGGCTCTGCTGCCACACAGGATGCTTGTGCTCGCCTTGTGACCTCATCTCCCTCCAGGACAAGACCATGGATGCTGGTGAGTAGCTGCTCTGCTGCCTCTTCAGCTTTATTAGCAGTGCCCAGATTCATGCCCTGGGGCACAGGGGGAAGCAGCTCTAAGTATTTCACTGAGAACAAAGGCTTTCATCTTCCTCTTATTTACCACTACCAAAAAAAGTGATGTTCTCTTTGACAAGCTCAGAAACTCAACTCTCTCACCTCTGAAAGATAGGCACATTCAAACCAGCTTTGGACGTATCCTGAAGGGACTCTCGTGTCCCAAAGCACCTGAGCTCTCCTCATCTAATCCATAGCTCTTGTTCTTAACAAGCAATGCAATACAGGAGGGAGATGCTGTGCCCTGGGTCCCCAGGCAGCTTGAGAACTCTTCTAGGGGAAACACTCTTGGTGACCTGAAGAATGAATTTCCTAACCTGCTTATCTCTGCTTATCTTGTCTTTTGGTTCACAATTTCCTACCAGGGCTGGGGCAGAGCATTATTAGCTTGCTTGTGTAACAGCTCCAGGAACCCAGCAGATGAAAGTCTGAGCTGGTTTCAGTGGGGCTGGTGGCTCCTGAGGTGAGGGCAACTTTCCTCTGCCTCTCGTGAGCAGAGGCACTGAGCTAAGTGCCAGCAGGCATCATGGCATCTAGGGAGTGAGGAGCTCTTGCCAGGAATGCCTGCTCCTATCCCCAGATGCTGGAGGGGATGAGGCACAGTAACCAGCACAGAGCTCCCTGCCTCCAGGCTGCAACTCTCTCTCTGTGCTTCTGACCAGCAGCAGAATGTTCTTAGAGCAGTTTGCTTGGCTTTGCCAGTGCTCCCTAAAGCATTCCCAGCTCTTGCTTCTCTCCAGCCCATTGACCCATCTTAGGTGGTTGTGTTTCTGCTCCTCTGGGCACACTTTCTGCTACCAAACACTCCTTTCCTGGCCATACCTGGGGAGAGTCCCTGCTCCTGCAGCTCCACTTCTCTTCCCTAGCTCTGGCTGCTGATGCTGAGGGAGGTTCAGATAAACTGGGTGGGATTCACCTGTCCAAACCTCCTGCCACAGCATGGATGAGCTGCAGCCCAGGTGCCCAAGCCAGGGCAGCTGAACCCTGCCCTGAAAGCACACATTGCTTTCCCTTTGCCACTGAGGGAGCCTGAAGCACTAAGCAGAGGGCAAGGGCTGGAGTTCACTCCCTGCCTCCATCCCTTGTGCCCACTCCATGGAGGAAGACTCCAAACTGAGGGGTTGCTGTCCTCCCTGGAGAGCAGAGCCCAGTCCTCCTTCATCCCCATGGCCTTGGGTAGCCCCAGCACAGAGCATCCCCAGCCTGGCACAGAGCATCCCCAGCAGAGCACAGAGCATCCCCAGCAGAGCACAGAGCATCCCCAGCCTGGCACAGAGCATCCCCAGCCTGGCACAGAGCATCCCCAGCAGAGCACAGAGCATCCCCAGCCTGGCACAGAGCATCCCCAGCCTGGCACAGAGCATCCCTAGCAGAGCACAGAGCATCCCTAGCAGAGCACAGAGCATCCCTAGCAGAGCACAGAGCATCCCCAGCTGCAGGAGGTGGACACCTCTGACTCATTAGCTGTGATGGTTTGCTGTTGGCTTTTTGTACATTGAGGTTTCTATCTCAGCTCTCTGTGGGGACTTTTGAGGGGAGTTTTGCTGAGTGTTTTGAGGAACAAAACTTCAGGAAAACACCCACAGCAGAGAACGAAAAGGAAAAAGTAAAGAAAGGCACCTAAAGTTGTGTCCATTGAACCCTAGAGCATGGCTCATTTCCTCGCTGCCAGTCATCTGCTGCCTCCCCTAAGGGCACTGCAGGGCATGTGAGCCTCAGCCTGCCCACCCCAGTGATGCTGCATGGCCTCACTCCACCAGGGCTCTGGGGCCTCTCCAGTTATGCCTCAGCAAGCCTGCAAGCTGAGGAGAGGCAGAGAGAGGAGAAGAGGCAGTGCAAGCACTTCTAGATCAGATCATTTGACATTTAAGAGACTTGAAACAGCAACTGAGAGAGGGAAAAAAGCGTGAAGCTCTTCAAAGAAATGAGCTGAAGCTGCCAGGGCCCTTAGGTGAGTCACCTGCAGTTGTGTTCTGTCAGACACATCCCAGCACCCTGGGACACACAGGAGGGTTCTCCAGCAGCAGGCACAGCACCAGCCAGGGGTTCCCTGGAGCCCAGGCAGCTCTGGGCAGGAGCACTCAGCTTTTTCACACGTGGCTGAGCATCTCTCAGCCACACAGCAGCACTCAGACACCAGAGTGTCTGTTGTTAACAGGTGACTCAAGGACAACAACTGCTGCTCCCTGCTCTGCTGTGACAGCTCAACAGGAGAGTGGCACAGGAGGGGAGGGTGCAAAGAGAGCAGGGCTGTGCACCACAGAGAAGGGCAAAGCAAGCAAGCTTACACACAGCCAGCCCATGAGGACAGAGTCCCCAAGACAAAGAGACAGCTGAAAGCCAAAGGCAAGCCCTGGTGAGCCTGCAGCAGGTGAGCAGCAGGCAAGGCAGGGACTGTGGCCCAGGGAATGAGCCAGTGCCCAGAGACACGAGCAGGAGGATGCTCAGAAGAGCCAAGAGCAACTCCCCTCCAGGAGGGACACATCTCCTGCTGGAGCAGAGCTGAGGACAAGCTCATGGTTTCCAGATCACCTTCTAGCCTGAGCAACTTTCAGCCACATCTGCCTGAGGTAGATGCTGGTATGTGCTTTAAATAGAGCAGGGAGAAAGCTTTCACTGGCCTCTGAGCCTCTGCTAACCACAGCAGGAAGAGCTGTTTGTCTGAGATTGCTCTCACCAGCATCACATCTGGCTCTGAGCTCAGTTTCTCCTCCCAGCTGTCAGCATCCTGCATCTCCACATCCAAAGGCAGCAGAAGCCAACTCTGATGTTTGGAGACAAGCTCCAGCCCTGTCTCTCCTGCCAGGAGCAGAGCTTTCCTGTTCCCAGGCACTGCACTGCTGGGAACAGCTGGGCTGGAGCCACTGCAATCCCAGCTGGATGCTTTCATGGGCTGAGCATGTTCCAGCCTCCCAGCAGAGAGCAGGGCACAAGGAGAGGGGCTGATGGCTCTGGGAAACAAAGGAGGTCCCAAATAAACCTGGGTCCAGGGAGCAGGAGCTGAGTGTCCTTAACCTTCAGAGCTGAGGCTGCAGGGGCCAAGGCTCCCAAGGCTGGCTCTGTGCTCTGGCAGACACTTGTTGTGCAACTCTGGGTTATCCTGGGAGCATCTTCACGGGGTGTTAGCTTCCCCAGCTGTGGGGAGCTTGGCATGGTCCAGTTGGATACCACTGGCTTGCCAAAGGCAGCATCACATGGAAAGTCCCCAGGCAACCACTAACAGTGTCTCCTCCTCCTCCAGGCAAGCAGCTGCAGGTCACTCTTCTCTTCAGTCTGCCTCTGGTTTTTCAGGTAAGATGATAAGAACATCCTTGTTGAATTCCAGCTGCATCTCTGTTGTGAGCAAAGAGAGATCTCCAAAGCTTTGCCAGGCCAAAAGCAGCCCCAGAGCTGTGCCAGGGCTGGAGGCCAGAGGGAGAAGCTAGAGGCAGTGAGACACACTGGGGTGGCTCAGGCTGTCAGAGCCAAAGCCTCTTCTAGCACCACAAGGAGCAGTGTCAGGGCAGAGAGGAGCATCCTACCCTGAGTGCTTGGTCCCTGCACACTCCTGGACACAGTGCTGGCTTCTAACTGAGCTCAGGGTGGAGGAGCTCCAGGGAGGAAGAGTTCAGCATCTTCCTCCACCTGTGCCTGCTCAGAGGAGGGAGGAGAACCCACCCCACAGGAGCTGCTCCTGAACCATGGGCCAGAGCCCAGCACTGCCCCAGCCCAGCAGCAGCCTTGGCCATGCCAGGGCCCCCAGAGACTCAGCAGAGCAGGGAGAGGTCTGCAGCCTCTCTTCTCTTCCCTTTCACTGCTGGTGGCATGGCTCCAGGTAGCAGGCAGGATGTGGTGAAAGCCAAGGCTGCCGAGATGGAGAGCAAGTGAAGATGCTCAGTGATAAGAGGAGAGGTCTCCAGGGGAAACCTTTCATCTCTGGGCCATGGAGAGGAGCTGCTGGAGGCTAATAAGTCACAGAGCAGCAGAGCACAGAGACCACAAGCTCACTGTGCCCTGCAGGTTATGGCAGTGTAGGAAGATGAAAGGAGAATAATCAGAACCCAAATCAGGGACAGGGACCTGATTGAGAGTGTGACAAGTTGTCCAGAGCAGCAGGGTTACAGCTCCCACTGCCACCCCACTTCATTAGGCAGAGAGAACAGCCCAGGGAGGATTTGCTTTCATCCTCCCACAGAGCCCTGGGGGAACAGGACTGGGGAGCCTGGCAGGACACTGGTGCTCAGCACCAGCCCCAAAGACAACTGCTGCAGCTCAGCTGGGAGTGAGGGGGGAATGCTGCTGTTGGGAAATGCCTAGCAAGGGGAGTCAGCCAGGAGGAAGTGTTACCCCTGCTGAGAGGGAAGGAGCATGCTGAAGGATGTGTTGTTTTCCCCATTCTGTCTGGCAGCATCTCCAGCTGAATGTGGCTCCTGGAGAGCAGCCACCTGGGAGAGGCTTTGCAGGTGTTGCTTTGGCTGAGCACTACATTCTCATGGAATTCCCTCTCTGAGCCCTCCACAAACAACCCAAACACCTATGGGAAGCATTTTCAGCCACGAGACCTTGCCAGCTCTGTTGGTACCAGCCAAGGAGTCCCTGGGACTCCTGCATGGCTGCTGCCCCTGCCCCAGAGCCCAGCAGCAGCTCCCTTCCCATCCCACCACTCTCCTCTCCTCTTCCCTCTTCCAGGTCTGCTCTGGGAACAACATCACTGACTACTATGACTTCAACACCACCGTGGACTACTCCTTGTTTGAGACCCTGTGTGAGAAGCAGGAGGTCAGGAGGTTCCGTGCTGCCTTCCTGCCAGCCATGTACTCCCTCATCTGCTTCACGGGGCTGCTGGGCAACGGGCTGGTGATGGCCACCTACATCTACTACAAGAGGCTCAAGACCATGACAGACATCTACCTGCTGAACCTGGCCCTGGCAGACATCCTCTTCCTGCTGACCCTGCCCTTCTGGGCCACCAGTGCAGCCAGGTACTGGCTCTTTGGGGAGTTTGCCTGCAAAGCTGTCTACTGCATCTGCAAGATGAGTTTCTTCAGCGGGATGCTGCTGCTGCTCTCCATCAGCATTGACAGGTACTTTGCCATCGTGCAGGCTGCCTCTGCCCACCGCTTCCGGCCCAGGATGATCTTCATCAGCAAGGTCACCTGTGTCCTCATCTGGCTCCTGGCCTTCATCCTCTCCATCCCTGAGCTGGTTCACAGCGGGGTCAACGACTCGGGCAAGCACCCGCGCTGCTCCATCATCGCCCAAGACCTGCAGGCCTTCAACGCTGGCATCAAGGTGTCCCAGATGGTTTTTGGCTTCTTGTTTCCCTTGGTGGTGATGTCTTTCTGCTACCTCATCATCATCAGGACCCTGCTGCAGGCACGCAACTTCGAGAAGAACAAAGCCATCAAGGTCATCATCGCCGTGGTCATTGTCTTCGTGGTCTTCCAGCTGCCCTACAACGGGGTCATGCTGGCCAAGACCATCTCAGCCTTCAACCAGACGAGCTCATGTGAGGAGAGCAAGCAGCTGGACGTGGCAGATGATGTCACCTACACACTGGCTTGCCTGCGCTGCTGCCTCAACCCTTTCCTCTATGCCTTCATCGGGGTCAAGTTCCGCAGTGACCTCCTCAAGCTGCTCAAGGAGCTGGGCTGCCTGAGCCAGCAGAGCCTCTGGCAGCTCTCTGCCTGCCGGGAGAGCAGGAGGTCCTCCTTTGCCATGGAGACAGAGACAACCACCACCTTCTCCCCCTGAGCCCAGCTCCAGGCAGGCTCTGCCCCAGCTGGGCACTTCTGTCAGTTCCTCTGTGCTGAGTTAGTGCTGGAGGAGGGATGGCTGCCAGAGGCAGAGCCAGGAGCATCCCTTCCTTGCACTGCAGCACTGAGAGACAACACTGCCCTGGCTGGAGACACCTCAGGGAAGCTGTGAGCAAGAGAGCTTGGCCAGAGCAAGGAACACCCATGGCAAGGTCTTCTCAGCTTCCTTCACCAGGAATGACATATTCCTGATGGATATTCAGATCTGTAAAGCTGCTTCACACAGAAGTGAGAGAAATACCTGAATGTACCCTGAAAACACACTGCTTTAACCCCAAACTCATGCAGTCACCTAAGCTATTCCAGCAAGGACAATGCAGCTGGGCTGCTCTGGATCAAATCCATTCCCCTGCCACAGGCTCAGATGTGTCCTAAACAGGGAAACCTGCAGCTGCTGCCCCACACAGGAGATGCTAAATGCATCATCTGGGAGAGCTGCACCTGGTGCTCCTCAGCAGGACACTGGAGTGCCTGGAACATCTGTTCAGGTGAATCATGTTAGCCTTGGCCTAAGAGCCCAACTTGAGTTTCCTCACTGCAGTCTGAGGACTGGCTGTGTGTGGAGAATAAATTATAACAATAAAAAAACCACAAACCTTCACTTTCCTGCTGTATTTCCTAGCTTTCTGGTCCTGCCAAGAGCTGTCTGGTGGCTTCATGGCCTGCAGGAAAAAGAGTGTGTGAGATAAAGCAAGCAGAAGCCCACTTGGTTCCTTCCCTCTGGTGATGAGTTGTGCAGTAGTTCATTCCCCAGCAGGTTCACTAGGAGTCCTCATGCTAACCAATGACCCAACTGCCCTAACCTTGCTCCTCTACTCCATGAGCCTGGAGGCTCCTGGTCCATCAAGCAACCATCCCAGGGCACACCTTAGGCCACAAGTATCCTTGTCCTATCACACAGACCCTCTGAGAGGAAAAAAAAGTGCATTTCTAGCATGCATTTGGCCCATTTTTGTACCTTTCACCAGCAAGACAATGCAAGAAGTTTCCTCTCACAGCTCACTTGGAGACTGGGACCAAGCTCAGGCTTAAATTTGCTTTGAAAAGTCAATTAACAGAGCCTGGTCCTTGATAGAGAAAGGGACAGCTAACTGCATTGGAAGGAGCTGCAATGGCCACCAGGCAGTCACAGGGACTCCAGGAGGGACATTCCTTCTCCCTGTCACAGCCACAGGGACATCTAGGTCCCAGTCACAGCCAGAGGAACTCCAGGAGGGACATCTAGGTCCCAATCACAGCCAGAGGGACTCCAGGAGGGACATTCCTTCTCCCTGTCACAGCCACAGGGACATCTAGGTCCCAGTCACAGCCAGAGGAACTCCAGGTGGCTGTGCACTGCTTCCCAGCACTTGCTGGTGCCTGAGCTGGTTGATGGGATGCTGAAGGGGAAGCTTCTCCAGGCAGGGCTGTGGTTTGTGCTCTGCCACCTGGGCAGCTGTGGAGGGAAGTCCTTGTCAGCCCAAGAATGAATGAGCTGCAGACAAATGAGGCAAACAAACCCTAAAAAGAAAGCACGTGGCTGATGAGGAAGGGTGGTGGCAACCATCAGAATAGCTGAGGTGAGCGATGGTTTCCTCTCCTCTCATCTTCTTTGACATGTTCCCCACTCCTCATGCACCTGAGTCAATCTGCACTTCTTCCCCAGGAGGAAGGAGCTCTGGCATCACTTCTGGGAGCCTTCCCTGCTCTCCCTGGCCCCAAGCAGAGCTCCCATGCTGAGCTGCTGCAGAAGGGCTCAGTTGCCAGCTCTGGGCAGAGCTCTCAGGGACAACCCAACCCCTGACAAAGTTTCCCAGGCAGGGAGTCCAAGCCTGAGGTCAGCCCAAGGCTTGCTGAGCTCTGGAGCAGTGGGGAGGCTCTGGTTCCCCTGCAGCAGCCCCAGGCAGGAGCTCAGGTACTGGTCAGTGCTGAGCCCATGCAAATCCTCAGCCTGCAGGAACTGAAACTCCAACTTCCCTTCCTGCTGCTCACTGGGGTTTGCTCATTCAATTCTCTACAGGAAGGCAGCAGCAATCTGCTTTGCCTTTGCTGTGGCCCAAAATCCCAGCAGCTCTGGGGCCTCTAGGTGCTTTCCTGGGACATTCCTGTGGCTGGAGGACAGGTCTGATATCCTGCAGGAGAGGAAAAGAGCAAAGGATTCCCAGTGCCTGGAGCCAGTGCAGAGCTCCCTGAGCCTGCTGCAGAAGGGAACAGTGCCTGTGCTTCTCCTCCTTTCCAGGGGAAAGCCAGGATGCTGACATCTCTAGAGCAGGCTCCTGGGCTCAGGGTCTGAGGAAGGCACCAGGGAGACCTTGGTCAGACAAAGGGGCTTTGGGTGTCCAAGTCAGCACCTTCCTCTGCAGGCAGCTGGCTGGCAAACAGCTTGCCCTTGGTGGGGGTGTGGGAGCTCTGGTGGCTCTGCAAGTGAAGGTTGGAGGAATCCTTGGAGAAGGCACTTGGAGTCCTGAGTCGCTTCTGCTTGGAGCTGGTTAGTGAAGAGCACTTCAGCAGCATCTTCTTCATGCCAGGAGCACTCAGCTTGTGGCCCAGGAATAGCATCCTGGCTGAGCAGCTGGCATGGAGGAGAAGCACAGGGAATGTTCCCCTTGGCAGCAGCAGCATCCTGTCCCATCACAGACAGGGATTGGGAATGCATCCTGCCCCATCACAGACAGGGATTGGGAGAGCATCCTGCCCCATCACAGACAGGGATTGGGAATGCATCCTGCCCCATCACAGACAGGGATTGGGAATGCATCCTGTCCCATCACAGACAGGGATTGGGAGTGCATCCTGCCCCATCACAGACAGGGATTGGGAATGCATCCTGCCCCATCACAGACAGGGATTGGGGAATGCATCCTGCCCCATCACAGACAGGGAATGGGAGAGCATCCTGCCCCATCACAGACAGGGATTGGGAGTGCATCCTGCTCCATCACAGACAGGGATTGGGAGTGCATCCTGCCCCATCACAGACAGGGAATGGGAGAGCATCCTGCCCCATCACAGACAGGGATTGGGAATGCATCCTGCCCCATCACAGACAGGGATTGGGAGTGCATCCTGCCCCATCACAGACAGGGATTGGCAGTGCCCAGGCCTCTGCTCTCTCTGCCCCTGGGGTCCCTGGGCAGCAGCAGAGCACAGCCACTGCTTGGCATCTCCCCAGGGCACAAGGTGTGAAGGCAGAGGCCAGGGCACAGCTGCTGGAGCTCAACACCTCCAGAGCAAACCTCCCCAGCAGAGCTGCACAAACACAAGCTCCTGTTTTTCAGGGCAGAGTGGAGTGATTCCTTTGGAGATAAGATGTTTCTTCTGCTGAGCGTTGGCCACACCAAGCAGTGAGAAAGACTCTCTGCCCCCTGCCAGGGCGGGGAGGGGGAGAAGGGAAAAACAAGTCTCTTTCTGGATGACTAACACAGCAGCTCAGCCCTGCTCTTCAGCTGGGACTTGCACAAGACTCCTTTGAAGAGGTTAACACCTTCTCAGTCGCATCTCTGCCCTGCCAGAAGCTCTCAGGTAGCTCCAATGCCTCTGCTCCAAGTGTGTTTGGAGGGGCAGAGCCCCTGACCCTCCCAGAGCTGTCCTGCAGCAGCCTTTGGGCTGGGATGGCATTAGGCCACCAGCTCCTTAGGAGACTCATCACTACAGCTCCTGGCACATCTCCACAGCCAGATGAGCAACCCTCACGTGCCAGCACAGCCTCACTAACAGCCCCAGACCTGGAGGCTGCCCTGAAGCCTGCTGAGGGGAGCAAACAACAGACAAGCTCCCCACAGCATCACCAGCAGCAGCTGAAAGCCTGGAGCAGCTCCCTGCTCAGCTGGGCACTGCAGCCCTGGGCTGTGCACTGGCCATGGAGGAGATGCTGGAGCATCCTCCTGCAGCACCTGGGCCATGTCCTGCACAGGAGGGCAGGGAGAGGAGGCACCAGGCAGACATCAGCTCTGCAGAAGGTCTCTGGGGACTCAGGGCTTTGGTACTTGGCCACCCCAGAGAGCTGCTCCTGCCTGCTCCACAGCCTGCTGGCTGGCACCCCAGGGGAACAGCACCCTGGGCACCATGGTCTAGCCACCCCTGAGGAGCAAGCACAAGCCAGCTGTGCTGCTGCTGTGAGTCCCACCGGGGGGAAACTCATCTTCTCCTCGGGCCCAGGCTCCTGGGCAAAGCTCTGAGCTCTGGGCAGGGTCTGGGCAAGCAGACAGTGCAGAGCAGCAAGGCCAAGGCTCTGCTGGGTTGCTGCTGACACCCTGTGGGAAGGCTCAGCACTGCTCCCCGGCAGCAGCACAGCACTCCAGGGGCAAGGCACCTGCCAAGGGGACATAGCCCAAGCCCCTGCAGCCAGCAGGGACATCTGCCAGCAGGAATAGCAGCATCCTTCCAAGGCAAGTGCCTGGTGCCTCAGCTCCTGGCAGATAGCTGGCAGCACAGGGGACAAGGCTGCTGCCCTGCTGCTGCCCAGGGCAGGAGGTGTTCACAGCCCTTGTTCCTGGCTGGAAACCATCAGTCCAAAGCTGCCTCAGGAGAAGGGCTTGCTTTGGAGAAGAGGAGGATCCTGTCTGTGACTCTGCCATCCTGAGCTCAAAATGCAAGCCATGGGTGCAGAGAGATGCTCTGTGCTCCTCCCTTGGCTTTAAGCTCTGAGAGCACAGCCCCGAGCAAGCCAAGCTGTGCCTGCTGCCTGCCAGTGGCTCAGGAGACTCCCCTGAGTGCTGAGCTGTGTCTGTGCCACATCCTCAGTGCCCACACTTGTCAGCACATGGCAGAGCAGCAGTGGCACCCAGTCCTGGGCAGCAAAGGGATCTTCCTGCCTGCTCCATCTCCCCAGCAGGACAATCCCTTGGGAGCAGCACCTGGTGCTAGCTCCCTGCTGCCAGTGCTTTGCCTGCTGAAGCCTCACACCTCCTGGCATCTTCAGGTAGATGCCTGGGGCTCTGCTGGAGCCCAGCCCCTGCCTCTGGCATGCTCTGGGCCCTGCTGCTTGCTGTTCCTCCTGCACAGACACAGCTGCTGCCTCAGGACACCCTGCCCCCCCCCACAGCATGCAGGACCCAGGCTGCTGCTCCTTCCCCTGGCTGTGTCCATGGGGAGGGCTGGGCTGCCAGACTGTGAAAACCTTCACTGGAAGGGCTAGGAAACAAAAGGTCCTTTTTTGGGGGCAGGATGAGGGTGATTAACATCCCCTGAGGGGATCAAAGGACCTCATCAGTCACTCCTGTGAGTAAGTGTGCTTTGGTGTTCCAAGAAAAGGGTGAGTCACCTGGAGAGGCTTGGGCAGCACACACCTGCATCCTAAGGCCTGGCAGAGGAGGGAAGGGCTGTGCCAGCTGTGCCAGCATCTCCCCTGGGCACACACAAGATGTCACTTGGCTCACCAGCTCTCCCAGGCCTTGCACTGCCACCTCCTCACTGCTGCAGGAGCCCCAGAGCTCTTCCCAGAGCCCAGGGATGGTTTGGTTGCTGGAGAACACTGGAATCTGGTTTGCTGAGGATAGGGACAATGCAAGGCTTGGTCCTGGTGGGCTTGTTGAGCCCAGTGGCAGCTCACCCTCTGTGCCTGGGGTGAGACACAACCCTTCCTCAGCAAATCCAGCCCCTCCAGAGCATCTCCAAGGACCTTCCACAGTGCCCAGGGAAGAGCACTGAGAGCTGCAGGTGGAAAGCTCTGGGGGAAGAAAAGCAACAGAGGATTTCAGTTAGCAGTGCCAAGAGCAGGAACAACCCAAGAGCCACTGAGGGAGAATTGCATCACCCTGGGGCAAGCAGGACAGGATGGGACAACCCAGCAGAGAGCTTTCTGTCTGCTTATGTATTGCTGAGCAAATTCATCCTAGTGAAAGGTGGCAGTGGGATGGGAGCATCCTGGGATGGATACCAGCCCTGCAGCCATGTGGCAGTGGCATGGGAGCATCCTGGAGATGGATACCAGCCCTCCAGCCATGTGTCAGTGGGATGGGAGCATCCTGGGGATGGATACCAGCCCTGCAGCCATGTGGCAGTGGCATGGGAGCATCCTGGAGATGGATACCAGCCCTCCAGCCATGTGTCAGTGGGATGGGAGCATCCTGGGGATGGATACCAGCCCTGCAGCCATGTGGCAGTGGGATGGGAGCATCCTGGGATGGATACCAGCCCTGCAGCCATGTGTCAGTGGCATGGGAGCATCCTGAGGATGGATAGCAGCCCTGCAGCCATGTGGCAGTGGCATGGGAGCATCCTGGGGATGGATACCAGCCCAGCAGCCAGAGTCCAGCAGTCAGGTCTGATCCCCATCCCCAGAGGATGCTCAGCTGGAGGACCTAAGGCAGGACATGGTTCCCCAGCACTCCTCCCTGTCTGCAGCAGTCCTGCCCTGCTGATGGCTGCAGCAGCAGGGATGCTGAAGCTCCTGCAGGCTGTGGAGCAGCTCCTGAGGGGCAATGGCAGCAGCAGCAGGGATGCTGAAGCTCCTGCAGGCTGTGGAGCAGCTCCTGAGGGGCAATGTCTGCAGCAGCAGGGATACTGAGGCTCCTGCAGGCTGTGGAGCAGCTCCTGAGGGGCAATGGCAGCAGAGAGGAGAGAGGAGAGCTGCTGGCAGCTCATCCCCACACAGCCGTTAGAGGAGGGAAGGAGCTGTTTACCCAGGGATATAGGGAGAGGGAAGAACAAACAATTCCTGATAACAACGGAAAGGTTGGGAAGATTGTAAAGGGAGCTGAAGGAATGCAAGGAAGTGGTTTATGGGAGCATTTCCTGGCACTGTTGTGGTCAGCCCAAAGCAGTTATGGACAGCAGCACAAGGCTGTGGCAGAAGATGATCCTGAAGGTTGCTTGTGTGGCTCTGTGCCCATTTTGGAACTCTTTTGGCTTGAGCCAAACTGGGCAGCAATCCCAGCAGCTGTTTGGGGATTATCTCTGATCCTCCTTTCCCAGGGCAGGCATGCCAAAGGCTGCTCAGGGCTGGACACTGCCTTGGGCAGAGCTCTGCAGCTCTTCCCTGTGCCCCAGCAGCCAGAGGAGTGTGTGGGAGCTGTGGGCAGGCCTGGGGAGCTCAGCAGAGGGGCTGCAGGATGCTTGCTTTGCCTTTGCACTGACTTGGGCCAATCTGCCTCAGCATCTTTGGCACCCAGGCAGTGCCCAAGCCAGGCTGGGGCAGCTCCAGCTGCTCCTGCCATAACAGCTCTGCTCCAGGCAGCAGCAGAGGGGAAAGCATCACTGCAGTGCCCAGCTGCAGAGGAGAGCCCTGTGCTTCCTGCTGCCTCTCTGTTTCTCTCCACAGCCTGCAGGCAACACCTGGAGAGGGAAGCTGATCTCTCTCTTGTCCCTCCCTGAGCTGTGAGGCTTTGTGTCCTCAGCTTGTGGCCCAGGAATAGGGGCAGAGCAGCCTCAGCAGCTCGGAGCAGAGATGCCTTGCTGTGCCCCAGCCAAGCCCATGCTGTGCCAGGCTGGTCTGGAGACAGCCTGCTCTCCTGGCAGCTCCAGGTGCTATCCCAGCACTCAGGTCTCTTCCCTGGCCAGAGCAGGGCTGCTCCCTGAGCCTGTGGCTCAGCCCAGGTGGGAGGGACTGGGCTCCCTTAAAGCCAAGGCTCCCCGAGGCCTGGGTCCCTGCCCAGCCTCACCCTGCTGCTGCTTGATGAGCTCAGGGTGCTGGGGGAGGTCCTGCAGCAGCAGCAGCAGTGCTCAGGAGGGAGGACCAGCAGCTGCAGCACAGGTACCTGCTGGGTGCTGGTCTCACAGACCATCCCTTGCCTCTTCCATGGCTCCTTCAGCTTCCTTTGCTTCTCCTTCAATCCTCTATGCTCGTGTTACTTGCAGCTGGCATCAGTTCCTCTCTTCCATCCCTTCTCTCTCTTCCTCTGCTGCTGCTTTGAGCTGGGATTATCCCTGTGCCTTGGGAGAGATGTGCTGCAGGCTCTGCAGGAAGCCAAGGCATGGTGGTTCCTGCCTGAACAATGCTCTGCTGCCTGGCAGGGAGAGCCAGCAGTGCCTGCCATGGGTGGGGAAGTGCTTATTGTGCTGAATTACTCAGGTAGAGCTTTGGGGCTGCTCTCCTGTTAGCCATTACCTTGTTCACCCAGAGTCTGCAGCCTGTTTCAGCCTTGCAGGGCTGTTTGCTGCCTGTGTGTCTGGATGAGAGCTGTGAGGTGGGAATGCAGGCTGGCTGTGTGCATCCTGCTCTGCTGCATGATGTGGGCAAGCATGGGGAGATCCAGGCAATGAGAGAGGCACATGGGAGCCAGAGGTGTGAGTGAGTGGCTGGAGGCAATGGTTTGTGGAGGATTCAGCTGGCTGAGCACCAGCCAAGCTCCTCTGGTACCAAGGTTACTTTCTGAAGGCACTGGCAGGCAGCAAGGTGAAAGCATCCTGACTCAGGGCAGCTCCAAGAGATGCTGTGAAGCCAAAGCAAGCTCCTGAGGATCCCTCAGGAGAGCAGAGCATCAGGGTGGTTGTGTGGAAGCTGTGCCCAGAGAAACCAGGGGAAGATTTCTCCTCAGCACACCTTGAGAGCCCAGGCAGGTCCCCCCACAGCCCTCGAGGTGATTAAGCTGAGTGTAATGAGCTGGGCAAAGCCCCAGCAGCTCCTTCTGCTCTTGCTGCTGAGGAGATGTGTAAGAGCTTTGTCACTGCAAGGAAAACCAACCCAGCCCTGGCAGCTGCCTTGGGGACACACAGGGAGCAAGCCTGCTCCCAGCTCGGCTGTCTCAGCTCCAGATAAGCTCCCTGGGCCCTCCAGGGCTCTGTGGGTGCAGCTGCCAGGCTGTGCCCCAGCAGGGGAAGGCAGCAGAGTCCTGATGGAGAGCCAGGGGCTGGGTGCACGTGGCTGGGGCAGCTTGGCTGGGCTGAGCTGTGCCTGGGGCTTTGGGAAGGGTGTGCAGGAGTTATCTAAGAGCTGAGGTGTGCCTGGCCCAGCCCTGGCCCAGGGGCACCCTGCCTGGGCTCTGCTCTCCTGGGGATGCACGTGGCTGCCTCAGCTCCAGCCCCAGCACCTTGTCCTGCCGGGGGGGGAGGGGGGTCTTGGCCTTGTCCTGCCAGGGATCTGCCTGCCAGGCTGGGCTGGAGCTGGAGGCCTGGACTCAACCTCATTGAAGCAGATCTCTGGGTGCAGCAGCATCTGCCTCACCAAGAGCCTTTCCACATGTGTCCATCCAAAACCTGTGACTTGTGTCCTTCATCTTAGGGGAGATTCTGCTCCACACTCTCATTTCAGAAGCAGAAACTCTGTCATGCCCAGTCTGCATGAGTTTGGGGACAGCTTCCTCCCCTTTCTTCTTGTGCTAGCTGTGTGTTAGCTGAAGCAATGGTTCTCCTTGCCCCAGTGCTCCTCCAGAGCCAGAGAATCCTGGCAGCCTTTGCCTTTGCTGGTGGCCAAGAGCCACCCTGGGGCTAACCTCCTGCACCAGAGTTCTCCTCCTGCCTTGCTTCTCGGAGCAGCTGAGGCTGGAAGCTGTGTCAGGAGCCTGGGAGACCTCTGCCTGTAACCCAGAGAAGGGGAAGGGAGGAGAGATGAGGTTTGGAGGTTATTTCTGGCAGCAGCAGGCGGGGGAAAGGATCAAAAGCTGAGGGCAGGAGTACAAGAGGAGGGAAGCTGTTGTGTGCATGCTCCAGGCAGCCCTGCCAGTCCTGCTCCATGCATGCTGCACGTTATCCCTGTACCTAGCAAAGGAAATCCAGCCTGGGCTGGCAGAGCTGACTGGAGCCGGGCAGCTCCTCTCCCCAGGGGAGAATCCAATTCTCCCTCCAGCTAGCTTGTGTTTCTGACCTGGAATGACTCTTCCTTTTCTATTTAAGCAACCCTCCCTCCAAGCCTTGTGCCTTGCTGAGCCTCTCAGGCTGTGCCTGCAGCCTGCTGGCACCTACATGCTGCCAGGCAAGGTCCCAGCAGTGGGACACAAGGAACCTCCCAGCACGAGCAGATCAGAGCCCAGGCACTGCTGCTGGGATGGGGTGGGAAAGGGGAACTTGGGTCCCAGACACTTGTGCATCCTCTGCTCCTTGGGGTTTGGGTTCGGAAATGCCAAGGGGAGAGCAAGGCACAGGTGCTGCAGCCTGGCTGGGCTGGGGCAGCACTGAGGGTCCCCACCATGGGCAGCCTGTTGCATCCCTCCTGCAGCTACCCTGAGGCCCAGCTCTTCCCACCCAGTGTCTGATAGATCCCTTCACAGCCATAGGGATGGATCCTTCCACAGGGAAAACCTGCTCCAGACCCTGTCCATCTCCCATCAGGGCTGGGCCAGACCTGGCTTGCAGGGCACAGCCCCAAATGCCTGGAGGGGCAGATGGGGCTCTGGATCCTTCCCACTTTCCGGGGTGTTAATCCCTTCCTTACAATCCAGAGATGCCTTGTGCCTGCCTAATGTGCACAACAGCTTCCTCCTGCAGGTCTTTTCCTTTGGTGCAGGACACATCCTTGCTCCAGAGTCTTCCTTATGGACTGGAGTGCTGTAAATAACACAGAGCCTCAGGAGACACCCTTGGGGCCAGGCTGTGAGGAAGCTAAATGGGTTTGAGGTATTTATTGCCTCCTGCAGCCCTGACAAAGCTCCCCTGGAGCTGCTGTGACTCATGGCCAGAGCCACAGGCACAGGGAGCTTTTGCTAATCTCAGGAGCCTGTGCTATTTTGGCTGTGTCTCCAGCCAGAGGAGAAGCTCCTCCAGGGTTGGATCAGCCCTCCAGGGCAAAGCTGGCCTGCTTGGAGCCACTTCCAAGGGCAGCTGAGAGCACCCAGCATCCGTTAGTCACTGCTTCCCAGACATGACGTGGGGTGCTGGCCCAGCCCTGGCTGCCCCACAGCACTGTGCCTCAGCCCTCAGCCCTCAGCCTGGCACTGGCAAGCTGAGCTAGGCCAGCAACAAGGCACAGGTGCTGAGGCTGCTGCAGGCATTGCAGGCTGCTGCAGGCAAGGACAGAGGTTTTAGCCAGGGTAGCCCACTGTGTGTGTGTTTGACACCAGATGCAGGGTCTGGAGGAGGGAACCTTTGGCTCTCATCTCCTGCTCCCTTCTGGTGCTGCCCAGAGAGGATGAGCCCAAGCAGTACAGGGCTGGGGAATGTGCTTGGCTTTGCTGTCCCCAAGCAGCCAGACACTAGGATTGGGTTGCCACACGCTGCTTTTCCTGAGGCACAGGAGGGAAGTTCCCCTGGCAGCTCCTGCCAGGAGGGAGAGCATCAGCTGCAGGGACCTCACTTGTCCATGACCTCTCCACCCCCAGAGGGGCTCCTGAGACCCATGACCCCCTGAGGGAAGCCTACCTAAGGCCATGGGAAGGTTCTAACAGTGAGTTCAAAGCCCACTTTTGATCTAAAGCTCAGCCAGAGAGTGTTCACAGTGTAGCAGCAATCAGATTGCTGGAGCAGAGCCTTGGCTGAGGAAGCAGCCACACCACACAGGCTTCCAGGGCTCAGCCCACACTGGGCCAGCAAACTACACTTGGATGAGATGTACATCCACTCCAGAACATCCCTCTGCATGGAGCAGGGCTCCAGGCTTGCTCCTGGCCATCTCCTCCCTGGCTGGTGTCCAGGGCTGGTCCCAGTGATCCTGCCTTTGCCTCTTCACCGGGAAAAGCAGCACTGAGCAAGCACAGCAGGGAGCAGGATTTTAGGCCCTTGAGGCCTGCAAAGCTGTTGGGAATGAATCCTCCTTCCCCTTGCCCCCTGCACTGTGGCCCTGGGAGCAGAGGCTGGAGCAGGGTGCAGATGCAGCCCAAGGTGACTTGTTTTCCTAGGAGCTGAATTGCAGCTCTGCTCTGTTTGAGAGCCTTCTCCACTGGAGCCAGGGGCATGCCTGTGTAACTCTGCTCTCTCTGCATTCCTCAGATTCTTCTTCCAGTGGCTTGAGGAAGGGCTCTGAGGTCCCTGCTGAAGGAAAGGAGGCAAAGAGGAAGAGGAGGAGGTTTCCCTCAAACCAAACCATGTCCCAGGTCATCCAGAACCACGTGCTGCGTGTGGGGCAGACTGTGTGTGTCTCCTCACAGGAGGAGAGCAAGAGCTTGCAGGCCCCAGGGTGCCCGAGCTGCTCCCCACTGCCCATGGGCTGTGGCTGCTACTGCCCTGCCAGCTGGGCCAGCTCAGCCCCCGGGGTGCTGGGGCAGCAGGACATCTCCCTGCAGAGACCCAAAAGCCTGGGCCAGCCAGAAGAGGAGGAGCAGGACCCCAGCACAGATCCTGAGGCTCAGCTGCTGTCTCCTACCTTGGACATCTCCATAGAGAAACTCAACCAGCTGATCCTGGAGATTGATCCAAGCTTCCAGCCGCTGCCAGGCCCGCCGGGGAGGGATGTGCTGCAGCCTGCTCCTCAGGGGAGCCCTGCTGCCTCCAGGAAAGCCATGCCACAGGCAACAGGTGAGGCAAAGGGCTCTGCTCCTGCAGTGCAGCTCACAGTTGGCTTGGGTTGGAAGGGACTTCACATTGTGTAGTTTGAACCCCCCTGCCATGGGCAGGGATGCCACCCACTAGCCCATCCAAGCTGCCCTTGAACCCTCAGAGCTAGGGAAAGGCACACAGAAGGGAGCAGGAGAAGAGTTTGTGTGTCCAGCACCTCTCCCTAACTCTGCTGGCCCCAGTCTGCCCACTCCTGAGAGGTCTCATGCTCAGCAGGATGCAAAGGGCACAGGGAGAGCAGCCCTCATTCAACCCAATGTTTGTTCCCCTGCCTTTGGAGAAAGCATTTCCCACTAGGAATGGGACTTGTAGCTCTCAGAAAATGCCTAATCCAAGTTCTTACTATCAGTGGCTAGGGACAGGCTCTGACCCCTGGATGTGATGCCTGGACCATGCCTTGCCTGGCAGCAGAGCCTTTCCCAGGGTCCTGCTTGAGGAGCACAAGGATTTGAAGCCAGATTTCCAAAGCCTTGGGCTAAGGTATCGAGTGTTACACAACCATCCCACTTCATTGTTCCCAGTTGTTTTGCCAGGGAAATTCTCCTTGCAGGCCTTGTGCTCTCCTCCAGCAGCAATAGCTGGCATGCAGGAGGCACAGCCCCAGCAGCACATACCAAGCCCTGGTTCTGCTCCCATGCCTGGCATGAACCCTTGGCCAATATTCCTCTCTCCTCCCTCTGATCCAAAGCTGCCAGGCATTTGCTGGGCAGGACACACCTGGGAGGTGTTTAGGGGCAGAAGATACACTCTCACTGCTTCCAACAAGTCTGATTGCCTCTTTAGACAGGGAAATACCTGGAGAATCTGTCCCCAGGCCACTTTCCAGGGCAAGGTCAAATGAGAGGATGTTAAAGGCATGAAAACAATCCTGTTCTCCCTGTGGCCCTGCAAGGGGATGAGCTGTGAGTCCTGCAGCACTGCCCCACAGCCCTGGCAGCTGAGGGGATCCCAGAGCTGGAGCAGGGAAGCAGCTAAGCCAGAGTCACGGAGCACAGGGACCAGAGGGATGCCAGCACCCCACAGGCCATGCTGGAGCAGAAGGCATCCCTGCTTCCCACTGGGATGGAATGAGGGGAGGGCTGGCAGGAGACTGGTGGAGCCCAGAGCCCTCAAGAGGGATGACTTGTTGTCTAGTGGGAACCAGCAGGAGAGCTTTGAACATCACAGATGCTGGAGCAGCAGCAGGAGGAGGAGGAGGAGGAGGAGGAAGCCTCCCTTGCGTGACACTTGGGCCCCGTGCTGGAGCCACTTTTGCCACTCCTTGGTGCTGAGAAGCTTTTGCAAGGTCCTGAGCAAATATTTGAGGTTCAGCCACTGCTGATAAGCAGGAACAGAGGCAGAGAAGCAGGAGGCAAAAGGCTTTGTTTGCCCAGTGAGCAGAGGCTTTGCTCTCAGCTCCTTTCCAAGGCAACTCCAATCCCATTTCTTTTCCCCTTCAGGGAGACGCTGACAAGCAGCATCTGGCCAAGAGCTTGCTGGCACTGCTGGCAGTGGCTCCAGAGCCTTCCCTAGGGTGGCTTTGGAGGAGCTGGGCTGGGGAAGGGGCTGGCTGTGGGGTCTAGGGGCTGGGGAGGGGGCTGGCTGTGGGGTCCAGGAGCTGGGGAAGGGGCTGGCTGTGGGGTCCAGGGGCTGGCTGTGGGGTCCAGCCCCTCCTGCCTGCTCTGTGGCTCTGGGCTGGCTGTGCTGAGCCAGGCCCACGCTCAGGAGGAGCTTAGACAGCAACTTGTGTACAGACTTGTGCTCTTCCAGCTCATCAAGCTCCATGCCCCTGAGGTCTGCTTGTTGCTTGCAGTAAACAGGGGCTGCAGTGCTTGGCAGCTGAGCAGCTGCTCTGCCCCAAGGCAGCTAGCCCTCAGCAGCAGCTCCTGGGATGCAGGAGCAAGGCACAGCACTGCCAGGGAGCTCAAGGCTGCTGGGAGCCCAAGGAAGAGCTTTGAGAGGGAGAACTTCCCTGAACTCCATGGCAGGGCAAGAAGCAGGAGCTGCAAGCAAAGCTGGGCAGGTCCAGACTGGAAAGCAGGCACAGGCTGCTGGCTGTGGAGGTGATTAACCACTGCACAGCTTCCCTGGCAAGGGGATGGATTCACCATGGCTGCAAGGCCTTCCATCAACTCTGAGTGCCTCTTGCTCAAAGAGCTCAGCCAGAAATCCTGGCCCTGCTCAAGGAAAGCATCAGGCACCTCCTCAGCCTGGCTCCTGGAGCAAGTGATGCTCTGTCAGATGTGTTACCAGCAAAGGGGCTAGGAGAAGCCTTGTCTGCCCCAAGCAGCAATGGAAGAGCAGGAAGGGCACAGGCACTGCCTGGGCAATGAGCTCTCTAAAGAGGCTTGGGCAGGGTGGGAGAAGGGAAGGCAGAGCAGCTGCCAGCTGCAGGCATGGCTGCTCCCAGGGCTGGCACCTAAAGCCTTGTCACTAACTGCCCTTGTCCATGGGGCTTCCTTCTGCCTCCCACTCTGTGGTGAGGATAGTGAGAGGATGATGCTGATGGTGAGGATAGTGCCCACAGTGTGGGTGATGCAGGTGGTGAGCTTCTCCTGGATGTCCAGCCATGCCTGGGGGTCCAGTGACCTGCCCCATGCTCCTGCAGCCAGGCAGCTCAGGGCCATGTGCTCACTGCTATGGGCTCCCTCTGAGCCTGATGTCATCCCCCAGGGGAGCTGCCAGATGTCTTTCTCTTGAGTCAGGTACAAAGGGAGCAGCTGCTGCAGGGAACACTCACCCCTGGTGCAGGTCTGGGCAAGTGCTGGCAGGGGGGGGGCTGTGCAGGCAGAGCTGAGCCCACCTCCCCCCTCTCTCCTCCCTGGGAGCCTGCCAGCACTGGGCAGAAATCAGGCTGTTGGGCCCTGGGCTTCTCCCTGCAGAGCTCAGGCTCTTGTTCCCCTGAGCCCAGCATCCCTCTGGGACATGCAACCCAGAGGCAAAAGTCCTAGCAAGAGGAACAGAGACTTGTGTTCCTCACAGAGCTTGGCTGATGAACCTGAGTTGCTAATGAGCTCCTCTCTCTTCCTGCAGACACTCAGCACATGGAGATGAGTCCAGGCACAGCCACAGGTCCTGAGCTGCTGCAGGCCTCCTCCAGCCCCTTGGCTACATCCTGTTCCAGCTCCTTCCAGGGAAACAGCTTCCTGCCTCCAAATGGGATGGTGCTGAGGGTCAACTACAGCCCCAGGGGCAGTGTGGGCTTCTCCAGCTCACCCAGAGCCACGAGTCCCCAGTCAGGCAGCCCAAGTCCTGCTGCCTCCCCGAGCTGCAGCAGAGCATCTGGGTGCATGGCTGTGCCCCTGCAGAGCAGAGCTGGACAGACAGACAGCATCTCCTATGGCCCTGGGGCTCCCAGCACCTCCTCAGGCTCTGAGAAGCTGCTGAAGCCTGTGCATGTGGTGAGGGCTCAGCACAGGAGCAGCTCCCTGCTCTCCACCAGCCCTGGCTCAGACACCAGCTACATCCTGGGCAGGTAAATGGCATCTCGTGGCTGAGGATGAGGAGGGAAGGGGCACAGGGCACTTAGCCCAAGCCCAAGCTCCTGAGGCTGGGAGTTGATGCCCAAAGAGCTGCCATGGCCTCTGGGCTAGGCTGAGCATCCCATCCCAGCTGAAGAGCCAAGCTGATCTCCTGCTCTCTGCTTCCCCCACAGCTCCCACTCGCTGCTCAGCGATGACTTGGATGCTCAGCCTGCTGCCTGCTCCCCTGCCAGCTCCCTGGGCAGCCCCTGCCCCCCTTCCCCCAGCTCTGCCCATGCACAAGCCTTTGGCCTGAGTGCCCAGCAGCCCAGGGCAGGCTGCTCCAGCAGAGCCTCCCCAGCCCAGAAGGGCCAGGCCAGCAGCTGTCCCCCCTCCATCCTCAGCTCCCCAGCAGACATCCCAGTGCTGCTGGTCAATGGGTGCCTGGAAGCAGGAGATGCCCCTGCCAGGCTGCCTGAAGCCCCCCCAGCCTCTGGCCAGCAGAAGCTCCCCCCCAGCTGCAGCCAGCCCATGAGGCTTGGAAGCCTGAACACTGCTGTGTCAGCACCTGCACTCTCCTGTGCCTCAGACAGTAAGTCACCTTCCTGGGGGAGAGGGGGGGGAAGGAGCTGTAGAGCCCAGCAGATGCCAGGAAACTGGGAGCAAACCCCACTGTCTCCCCTGGCTTGTGCACATGAAGGGCAGGAGGTCCTTGCTGGAGCTGCAGGTCCTTGCTGTGTCTGCCCAGGGTTGCTCTGGGGTGGTCTCCAGCTCTGCATTAGCCAGGGGGTTTTGCCCACCAGGGTCCTGGGGCATGTGCTGAGCAGGCAGAAAGGCTCTGGGCCCCTCAAGGAGATGCAGAGACACTTCCTGACAGTACCTGAGCATAAGAACCATCATCCTGTAACTTCACTCTCATTTCTGGGCCCAGAACAGCTGGGGAGCAGGGCTTAGGGGTCCAGTTGGCTCTGGAGCACATCTAAAAACACCAAAGCTGATCAAGTCCTTCATTGCAGGGTAAGCAATAGCAGTGCTGCTCTCTGCAGGAGATGAGCAGAGGCAGCTCTGGGGGCAGAGGCTTTTCTTTGGGAGTCCTATGGGTCTGGGAGAACTCAGCTGGTGGAAATCTGCCTGGCCCAGGGCACTGCTGGGGATTCCTTGTGCTGCACACTCCATCCCAGCCTGCCCAGAGACAGAACAACATGGAGAATGAGGGAGGATTCTCTCTTCAAGCCTGGAAGAGCAATGTCTGTGCCAGGCTCTGCCAGCAGTGCCTGCTCTGAAGGTCTCTCAGGTGCCACGCTGCCTTTGACACTCTCTGGTCCCTTGCAGGTCCCCTCAGGGCTGGGCAGCCAACCCTCAAGTTTGTGATGGACACATCCAAGTTCTGGTTCAAGCCAAGCCTGAGCAGGGACCAAGGTAAGGCACCAATGTCTGTGCTGGGCTCAGCCCAGCCCCAGCTTGCTCTCCCCAGGCTGGAGCTCCTGCTGAGCTCCTGTGGGCACTTGCTGATGGCAACTGCAAGTGTTCTGGGGCTGACAGGCATGCAGAGCCCTACCCACAGCTCTGGCCTGAAGGCTCAGGAGCAGAGGCTGTGCCCCAGCCCCTCTGTGCCCCCCTCAAGTCCAGCAAAGCTTCTCCTGCCTCTGCCTGCTCAGCATGGCCCAGGCAGGGCTGACAGTCCTGGGGAGCACAGAGAGCCCCAGGAGCACCTTAGTGTCCCTTGTCCTGCAGAGCCAGCCCAGCAGGGACGTGCAGGCCCTAGCTCAGGCTCTGGAGGTGGTGTGGCTGCTGCCAGGGAACAGCTGGGCTCCAGAGCATCATCAGCTGGGCTGGAGGAGCAGGGCAGGGCAGGTTCCAGCTGTTTGGCTTGGCTCAGGCTGCCCCTGTGCCTTGACAGCCATCCAGCTGCTGCAGGCCCAGGAGCCAGGCACGTTCGTGGTGCGGGACAGCACGTCACAGCGCGGAGCCTTCGGGCTGGCCTTGAGGGTTCCTGCCCCTCCAGCCAGCCCCACAGGTACACCAGGCACCTGCTCACCCAGGGGGGGTTTGCTTGCAGGGTTTGGCTGCAAGCAGACAGCCTAAAGCCTCGGGAGGGCTGCTGGCAGCAGGGTCTGTGAGTGCCCAGCCCAGCCCTGCACGGGGCAGCAGCTCCAGGGGATGCTCTGGGACTGGCAGAGGAGGGCAGGGCTGGAACTGCAGCTCTGGAGCTGCTGCTGATGCTGTCTTGGGTCCAACTGACAGGTGATGAGAGCAGTGACCTGGTCAGGCACTTCCTGATCGAGTCCTCTGCCAAGGGAGTGCACCTGAGGGGAGCCAGCCAGGAGCTCTACTTTGGTAAGGAAGATGCCAGGGCACACAGCAGCCCTGGCAGCCCCAGGAGCTGCTTCCACAAGCCCCTGGAAGCACAGTCCAGGCCTGTGGCTGCTCCATAGCCCTGCAGGGAGTGTGTTGGTGTGCAAGTCCTCCAGCCCCTGGCCCCTGCCCACACCTCTCTGGCAGGAGTCTCCAGAGCAGGAACAGGGGGTAGGGATTGGAAAACTCATGTTTGTCATTGTGAGGCCCCAAATAGTTCAGCTTAGCCCCCACCTCCCCTCCTTCTGAGCACCCTGGGGCACTGTTGGGGGTCTCGGGCAGCAGGACCCCCCTGACTCTGGGTTCTGTGTTGCAGGGAGCCTCTCTGCCTTCGTGTACCAGCATGCCATCACCCCCCTGGCACTGCCCTGCAAGCTGAGCATCCCCACCAGAGGTAGGTGTTGGGGCAGGAGAGATGCTCTGAGTGGTCCCTGCTGGGCTGGGGAGGTGGGGAAGGAGCTGAGCCCCCCCAGGTACCCCCACAGTGGGGCTGATTGCCTTGGCTGTAGGTGGAGCAGGGAGCTGCAAGGGATGCTCCAAGGACACTGCTGCTGCTGGGGATGGAGAGTGGCAGTGGGGAGCAGGAGAGCACTGAGAGGAGGAGTGGGGGGACCAGAGCTGCAGAGAGCCAGGAGAGGGAGATGGAGGACAGTGAAACTCCTCACTGCTCTCAAGCCTTGCCATTTAAGCAGCCCTGGGCCTTTGGGCCTCTGCTGAGACAGCAGCACCCAAAGTGGTGCCAGAGAGCAGCCTGACCTGTGGCATCCCTGCTGCTGTCATTTGTGCAGATCTGGCTGGAGGAGAGCAGAGCCCTGCCTGTGCTCCACAAGCTGCCCTGGCCTCGCTGAAGAAAGCTGCTGGTGAGGAAAGGAGCTGCCTGCTGCCATGCCATCCCCTCTGTCCCCACTCCCAGCACAGGCTGCAGAGCCTTTGGAGCTCACAGCTCACCCCAGAGATGTCTCCTGCCTTTGTCACCAGGCTGGGGACACCTGCAGCTTCTGTTCCCAGCCTCAGCTCCTGGCCCTGCAAGGGAGCCTGATCTCCTTACACAAAGGAGACTTTTCTCCTCAGGGTGGGGAAGGAAGGCCTGAGCTGCCAAGGCTGAGGAAAGACCCACAACCAATGGCAAAGAGCTCCTGATTTGCAAGGCTCTGTCCTGAGAGGCTTCAGTCAGGATTAAACTGAGCAGTGTTGAGCATCTGGAGGTTCTAGGAGAGGGAAGGAACACTCAGGGGCTGGCTAAATCCCTGAGGAACATTATGGGAGACAGCTGGAAGTGCCCAGCAGGATAGGGAAGGCTCCTGGCTTCTGGTCTGGGAGTGCCCAGGCTGGGGACAGGGATGAGAGGCTCCAGGTGACACCAGGGGGGGAGAGGCAGGAGCCTCCAGGATAGCTCAGGGAGCACTTGGGAACTGCTTTGTTTTGCTGGAAACTCTGAAGGACTTGGCCAGCTGAAAAGCTTCGTTTGACCCAGAGCAGCCCTGAGAAGAGCTCAGTCAGCCTGAGATGTCAATGTCTGAGCTTGGCCTGCAGCCTGCACTGGGCTGGAGGTACTGCTGCTTCTCATTAGAGGAGCCATGCAATAAACAGGAACACCAAAACTCCTCAAGTGTGACATTTAGAAGCCAGAAATGAGATCCTTGGCCTTTTACAGCAATCAGAGCAGAGCATTTGTGAGTCCCCACACCTTTCATCCTGCACCAGAGCCATGGACACATGTCCAGCTCTGCAGGATGGGGCCTGGCAGCCAGCCCTGGTTGCTGTTCCTTGTGCTGAGCTGGGCTCTCTGCTCTCTGCTCTCCTTGCAGTCTGCAATGTGCTGTACCTCAGCTCAGTGAACGTGGAGACACTGACAGGAGCCCCAGCCATCCAGAAGGCAATCTCCTGCACCTTCCAGCTGGAGAGCCTGCCCACGGCCACCCTGGTGCACTTCAGAGTGACAGAGCAGGGAGTCACCCTCACTGACATCCAGAGGAAGTAAGAGATGCCTGGGCAGGGGCAGGATGGGGCTCACCCTTGGCGAGGAGCAGGGGAATGCTGAGGGAAGGCATCTCACCCAGCTGTGCCCACTCAGCTGTGCCCACTCAGCTGTGCCCACCCAGCTGTGCCCACCCAGCTCTCTTCTCCCCTCTCAACATGCTGAGCTGCAGCAGGTCAAGGAAAACTAGCCAGGCAGCCAGGAGAAATCCCTGGGGCAGTCCAGGGATGGACATGAGCCTTTCTGTTCCAGCATGATGCTGCTTTGCTTCAAGCTGCTGGGAACACCTCAGCAGTGGGAGGCAGGAGCTGGCTAAGCTCAAGAGCTGCCTGTACTTTGCCAGCTCAGTGGCCAACCCTGAGGATGCCTCCTGTCTCCACATCTCCATTCATCCCACATCTCCATCCCATGCACTCCTGGCCCCAGCAGCTCAAGCAGAGCTTGGATCTGCTAACTGCCATTCCTCCCCCAGCTCTGCCCTGGCACTCTGGGCTCTTCCCTGCCCTGACTGCTCTCCCTGCTCCCCCCTGGCAGGGTGTTTTTCAGGAGACACTACCCCTTGGCTGCCATCCGCTTCTGTGGGCTGGATCCTGAGAACAGAAAGTGAGTTGTTGGCTGGTCTGGG
>VWZO01005721.1:372468-418078 GCA_013396975.1 Bucco capensis | reverse complement strand
GAACAGAGCTGCAGAGGGAAGCTATGCTCACCCAAGGGAACTGCTGCTCCCTCACCTCTCTGCTCTGGAAAGCTGAACCACTCCAGGGGGAATGTCCAGCAGCAGCAGGACGTTGGTGGCACTCAGGGTGAGGCAAGTTCAGTGGAGCTGAGCCTCTCCCCTCATGCAGTGCTGTGGGAGGGGAGGGGTGGGGCAGGCAGGGAGGACTCCTCTCCCCTCCCCTCAGTATCAGGAGACACTTTAGCCAGTCCCAGCTTACAAAATCTCTAGCTTTGGCTGGAAAACTCCTCTTTGCCTCCAGGCACGGAGAGGCAGAGATGTCAGAGCAGTGTCTGTGCCTGCTGCTGCTGAGCTCTGCTGCTCCCTTTGCCATGTGCCGTCAGAGGCCAGCTGGACCTCCCAGGACCTCCCAGCTCCAGGCCCAGCTCACAAAGGCATGCTGACCTTTTCCTGACAGTAAAAGGTTGGGATTTTGGCAGTGACTTGCCCGAGCCTCAGCTGATGTGCATTGTCCAGCCTCCTGGGTCAGTGCTGTGCGAGCTGCAGGCTCAGCCCTTGGTGCCAGCACCCTGGCATCTCTGGGGCATTCCCTTCCAAAGCTTTGGCTTTGCAGCCCATGCTGCCTAACCCTGCCCAGGCAGAGGCTCCCTTGTCTCACCACAAACCCTGCTGGGATGTCAGCAACCAAACTACATTGCTCTGCTCTCCAGGAGCCAAGCAAGTGCCCACAGTGCCCAGGGAGGCAGAGCCACGCTGCAGCAGCTCTTTGGCCAACTCTAGAGCCAGGGTTTGGGTCTAGTGCAGCCTGTGTGTGGATGCTGCTGAGCACAGGCAGGCTCTGGCCCTGCTCCTACAGCCCAGTCCTGGGATCTACAAACCAGATGCTCTCAGCTCAGGCATTTTTTCCACTTGCAAGCTGCAGTGATCCCCACGGAGCTCTCACTCCTCTCCTGCTCCTCCCCTGCTCTGCTTCTCCCTTCTCCTTGGCTTTCAAGCCATGCAAAGAGAAAATGCACTCCCCAGCAACACAGCAACTAACAGGGGAAATGAAACACAGCCATTACCACCTTTGTTTTTTTTCTTTTTTTGAGGATACAAAGGTTCAAGTTTACTGCCAAAGAGGGTGGGTGCTACATGGGGGTCCCAAGGGATGGGCTTGGCCCAGGAGGAACTCCCCAGAACCACATCAGCGAGGAGGAGGAGCCCTATGCTGGCATATGAGTGTGGGTAAATACAGCCTTAAACTACAGGAGAGGCAATACAAAACCCTGGAGCCCTCTGAGCTGGACACAGCACATGCCCTGCTGAGCACTGGCATCCCTAACCCCCTGCCCAGCTCCCTTCTGGTCACCCCAAAACCAGGAGAGGCTCCAGCTGAGGATCAGGGTGGGCTGGGGCTGCCACTGCATCCTGCACCCACTGTGCTGCTGCTGGGACAAGCCATGGCCTCTGGTGGCAGCAGCACTGGCACAAGCCATGGCCTCTGGTGGCAGGGCTGTCCCTGCTGGTGCTGTGCCAGGGGGGCAGAAGGGTATTTCACTAAAACTGAAACAGTTCCTTCCCATCAGGAGCCTTGGCACTGCTGCCATGGCCAGGGCAGAGCCCCAGGGCAAAGCAGAATCTCCCACTGCAGCCACGGAGCCAGGGGATGGATGAGGGCTAAGGGGATTGGCAAAACCTCTCTCCATCCTCAGCAGCCAGCACAGCCATTTCTCACCTCAGGGACAGTGAGGTGCAACATTTCCAGCCTAGCTTAAAACAATAGAAAAAGAAGAAAATACAGCTACAAAAGTCAAGAGAACTTCTCAGCTGAGAACGTTGTGCTGGCAAAAGCCACAGATGCCTTCACTGAAACATTCCCCAGATTCATCTGAGTGTTGTCACCTTGGCCAAGTTGGAAGAAGAGCAGAGAGAAGTGGTTTTTGCCCTGCTTGCTGGGGAGGGAGGGTTCCAGCCCCAGGGCCACACAGGCATGGTTATGATCCCACTAATGGCATTCTTTAAAGATTAAAAATCTTTAGGGAAGGAAGAAAAAGAAAAAGCCATAAAAGAAGTTGCTTCCTGCTGGGAGGAATTTCCTGGGCATCCCTCAGCCCCCAGCCCTCCCCTTGGACCCAGCACCCAAGGGATGGATCACTGCTGCTCCCCCTCCTCCTAGGAATGGGGCAGAGGAGATGGGATGGAGGAGAGGGAAGCAGAGTGGCTGCTAGCTCTGTCCCTGCACAAGGAGCAGGATGGGGCTGAGCTGTGGGGCTGCAGGGGGCAAGGAGAAGGTCTCACTGCTCTGCGGGGATGCAATGTCCATTGCACACACACTGTGTCAGGTGGCAGCCAGGAGGGCCTCAGGCAGTTGGTGGGGGTGGGGGAGGTCTCTCTGGACCCCCCAGTCCTTGCCTGAGCAGCTGGGGAGGGCAGGATGAGGCACTTCTCCTGCTGCCCCAGGCTGAGCTCTGCTTGTGGATGGCACCATGCTGCTGGCAGGAGCCCCAGGGCAGCCTCTGTCCAAGAAAGTGTCCGTGCAGGATGGAGGTGCTGCTGGATGTGCCAGGGAGCCCTGGCAGTGGTGCTAGTGGTCATGGTGCAGGTGTGGTGCTGTGGGCAGCCTGTGGCACAGCAGTGAGCCCAGGTGCACATCCTCCAGCAGCAGGGAGCTGCTCGGGGCTCAGGTCCCCTCTCCTCCTCACCTACGAGGCCACGGCACGGTGCAGGGCCACCACAGTCCCCCTCACATGCTGTCTGCCAGCTGGTGACAGTCCAAGTCCCCCTTCAGCTCCAGGAAGCCTGGCAGCTTCACCCCTGTCTTGCGGTCCACGCACCAGCACTTGCCACGCTGCCCGTCCAGCGCTGGGTGACACTGAGGGGACAGCTTGAGTCAGCGATGCCCAGCCTGGCCCCACGGCCCCATCCCCACAGGCTGCCTGGCCAGGGGGCTCTCATAGGGGTTTTGCCACCCCCATCCCACCTCCCTCCACCCCAGGGCTTTTGTCAAGAGCCCCACAGCACCCCAAGGGCAATCCCCACCAATGCCAGGAGCTGCGGGTGAGCTCTGCCATGCGCTGGCACTGGCTCATCCATCCCTGTCCCCCTGCCAGCCTCACCCCAGCTCTGCAAAGCAGCCCAGCATGAGCACCCCCCCCGACCCCCCTGATCCTACCTGCTTGGGGTGGAAGTTGCCGTTGCGGTCGCAGTTGGGGATGGGGATGACATAGAGGTCCTCGTGCGTGCGGCTCTGCGAGGCAGCCAGCCGCTCCAGCGCCCGGTGCAGCTCGCTCTGGCACGAGCCCTGGGCCTGCAGGAAACAGGGCTGCTGAGCCCCCACCCCAGCACCTCTGCAGCACAACCCAGAGATGCTCAGCACCCATCCTGCATCCCCAGCCCGGTGCCGCCCCAGCTCCCAGTGCCCCGTGGTGCTCGCTATGGGCCTGTGCCTGCAGGATAGGGCAGTGCTGAGCCACCACCAGCTCTGCCCCTACCCCAGCACCCTGCCCCCTGGAGCCCTGCAGCCCAGGCCAGCCCAGGGGTGCTCCACAGCCATTCCCAGCCCCGGGGAGCTCACGATGGGCCGTGTCTCCTCGCGGGGGTGAGGGCTGCCGCTGTTGCGCATCTTGTTGCCATTGTTGACTCTCTTGGCTTGCTGCTTCTGCAGGCACTTGCGGTCGTGGATGCTGCAGGGGCTGAAGCTGTTGTTGGGATGCTCAATCTCCTCCTTCTCTGCAAGGATACAGAGCAAGGAGAGAGGCTTAGGCAGCCCCAGGGATGGGGATGCCACACAGCAGCCTCCTTAGCCCCCACAGGTGTCAGCCCCAGCCCTGGGTCCCCTCCTGTCCCTGCCACTGTGCTGGGCTGAGCTCTCCCTGCAGCTCAGGGAGAGTTTGCACATCAGCCATGATTCACAGGCTTGTTGCCATCTGTCTGCTGTTGTAGGGCTGCAAATGCACGCTGTGACAGCACCAGGCTGCTGCTCCAGTGTCCTGTGTGCCACCAGGGTCTGGCTGTGCCCCTGGCCACGTGCCACCCACAGCGCTGAAAACAAAGGTGACCTTGGGCTGCAGAGCCAGGGAGCCCCAAGAAGATGCTGGTGTCCCCAAAACTCTGCCTCTGAGGAGCTGCATCAGAACCAGGGGCACTGGGGCTGCACTGGGGCAGTGCCAGGCCTGGGGTGACACTGAGCTCGGTGGCTGGGAGCAGAGCCATCACCTTCTGCTGCTGCAGGGCACAGCCCCCACCAGGACATGAAAGGAGAAATTCCTGGAATCAGAAAGTTCATCTCCCACAGGACCAATCCCAAAAGGCAGCTCTTGGCATCCTGCACCAGCAGCACAGCCAAAGTGCGATCCCAGATGTTGGCAGCTGGATGCAGCATCATGAGACCCAGGCTGCATTGCTCAAGGAGCTGCCAGTGCCTCCAGCTTGGGGCCCACTAACAGCCCAGGGAGCTGGAGCCATGTCAGGCACAGCCTGAGCAGCACTTGGACTCCCAACCCACCTGGGCTGCAGCAGGAGAGCAGCCAGGGCTCCCTGCTTCATCCTAGCAATGGGATTATACTAACCAATAGTGCAGCCAGCAGTGGGGAAAACCTTCCCAAGGGAGGACAGGGTTGCTCACAGAGCAGCACGGATGGAAGCAGCCAGGGGCTCACAGCACCAGGGCTGGAGGCTGCCAGGGTGATGCCTGGCACTAGCTCTTCCTCCAGGCAGCTAGCAGAGCCACAGCCTCCTGCCCCTGGTGTCCCCAGGGCTCCTCCTGCCCCAGCTCCCAGCAGCCTGGTTAAAGTCCATGCTGAAGCCCTGATCAAAGCTTTCTCTTTCTCTGGTGTTATTTGCTCTTTGTTTAATCTGTCAGTTTTTTTCCAGGAAATGGCTCATGCCCTTGAAATTTGAAACACAAACCCCAAGTCTGCAGGGCTCTGTGCACAGTGATGCCAGCCCTGGTGGCAGCAGAGCCTAGCCAGGGGCCTGGGGGGCTCAGGCAGGGATGCTCCTTCCCTCCCCTGCCTCCCCTCTGCCCTTCCTTGGCGAGGAAAGCAAGGAAGAGCCCAGCAGGAGACCTGGCACCAGTGGGGACCACCATGCCAAAGTGCTGGCATCTCCATGAGCTGCTCCCATGCCATGGAAAGGCAGCATCAGGAGGCAGCAGCTGCTGCCTTCTGTACCCCAGGGAAGCCTTCACCCAGCCCCAGCAGAGCCAGACACCTCTCCTCCCCCCACCAGTCGCCTTCAGACAGGCAAATCTCTCAGCTTAAATAAAACCAGATGCCAATAACGTTTTCATAAGGTCACATGAAACCTCAGAGCCTCCAGGCAGTGAGGCAGCTCCCGACTGAAACCAGCTCTGGGGACAGGGCTCTGGGAGCCAGGACATGCCAGCTCCAGGCTCTGTCCCCACAGCAGGGATCACTGCACTCCTTGGGGGGATTTTCCCTCCTGTTAAGGGACATGCAGCAGCTCCAGGAACCTCTGGCCTCCCTTGGCAATCCTCCTGCACCAGCTGGATGAGGAAAACTCCTCACACTCCTGCACAAAGGCATGGAAAAGGCAGCTTCTGTGGAGCCTGGAGGCCCAGCAGCCCACACGGCTCCTTGTGCAGCCCACTGTGCCCTGAGCCCTTGGGAAGCACCATCTGGATGCCAGCCTGGTGCCTCCAGGATGCTCCGGAGCCTTCCTGCACCTCTTGGAATCACAGCACCATTATGGCTGGGAAAGCCCTTTGAGATCATCCACCCAACACTGCCATGCTCCCCACTACACCATGGCCCCAGGCACCACAGCTAGATAGTTTCTGACCACTGCTCCCTTTGGGATGGAAGCAGGTGCCCAGGGGATGCCAATGGGTGCTGTCACCTCGTCCAGGCAGGAGGAGGATTCCTGCCCAGCCTGTGGACAGGAGACACAAATGAGTCATTCAGCATTGCCTTCAATTAGCAGGAGCTGCAAATGAGGTTGGTCACGTGCTGAACTTGTGACTGAGGGCACTGAGCCCAAGGGAGCAGGGAAAGGCTTCGGCTCCCCTGCATGCCTCCCATGGGAGGAGAGCCTGGAGCAGCCAGCGAAGCCCTGGGACCATGCACATGTCCATGGGAGAGTCTCCCCAGCTCCATCCCTGCTCCACACAATCCACCAGCCCAGGCACAAAGGATCCCACGTGCCCCATGGGCTGGAGGGGACACATCCATGTGTCTGTGGCTGACTTGGCACACGAGGCACAGTGAGTCCCAGCAGCTTCCACCTCCCTGCCTGGCACCTGTGGGTGCTCCTGGCAGTGCCATGGGACAGAGCAACAGCCTCACCTGCTCCCGTGGCCAGCTGGAAAGGAGCAGTGCTGGATGCTGCCAGGGGCTGAGCCCAGCCTGTCCTTGCTGCCTGGGTGCTGTGCAGCCAGGGCTCAGCCACCACTGCCCCTCCTGGCCACTGCACATGGGAAGAGAAAAGGATCTGCTCCTGTTGCAGCAAGCACACGGGATGAACACAGCTCCCGTGGGGTCAGCTCTTCCCAGACATAATTAATTACCCAGCATTAAATCACTCATCATGTGTGCTGGGGAAAACATCCTCACCTCTTCCCAGCCACCACGCAGGGGTTCAGCCACTGCCTCCCCAGGCACTCGCAGGCTGTGCCAAAAAGCTGTGGCTGCAACCTCCTGTTGCAGGGCTCCAGCAGAGCAGCAGGATGCTCCAGAAGCCAGCTGGGAGCTGGCAGGGCTGGGAGCAGGAGGCAGGGAGCAGGGTCCTGCACAAGGTGCCCAGACCAACAGCCATGGCAGAGGGTCTGAGGCCAGGAGAGCAGCCAGCCACTCCCTCATTTCCTACAAAGTCTGGCTGGGGAGCAGAGAAGCTTTCCTGGCAATGGAGCAGGGAGCCATCACCCAAGCCTTGGGAAAGGCCAGCCTCAGCCCAGCCCCCACCAATCCCAGCCTCTTCCCTGGAATGCAGAGCCCCCCCGGAATGAGCCCCCAGACAAAGTGTTTACTGTAGGAGCTCCATGTTAACCACTTCCCAGCCACCCACCCGCTCAGTGGGCACCCCCTGGGCCCTGGGATACATTGGCACAGCTGGGGACATCTGCTCCAAACACTTCTGCCCCTAAACAGGCATTTCATTCCCTTCTGCTTCCCTGGAGGGGACCCTTTGGATGCAGCAGCCCTGCTGGGGAGCCCTTGCTGTGCCAGGCAGGGCTGTGGTGGGAGCGATGGAGCCAGCAGCCCCCAGCCCCACACTCCCACCAGCTCCTGGCTGCCGGAGGGACCCATGGATAGAACATCCCACTGCTGCAGGGTGTCCTGTCAGGCTGTCCCGGGGAAAGGGGCTTGCTGCTGCCCACTCCCTTGCCCTGCCACCTGCCCTGCTGCCTCTCAGTGCCCGGTGGGCGAGCTCAGCTCCTGGGGCCACCCACCCATCCCCAGCAAGGCCAACAGTCAGCACGATGGAAGAAGGGAAAAAGCTGCTAGTCTGTTTCCTAAAGGCTCTGGGAAAAAAATGCTGCATTACACAGGGCACAGCCAAAACCAACAGGCCTTGGCAGCCTGCTGCAGCCCCGGGCCAGGGAGCCCAGAGAGCTCCTGCAGGATGTGGGATGAGGAGAGGCAGGCAGGGCAGGAGGTCTCCACAGCAGACCTCATGCTGAGCACTCACAGACAGCTCCTGCCCATGGAGAGGAGCAGCCAGAGGGGCTCATCCTCCAAGGGTCCTCCTCACCATGGGGGCACTGGGGGAGCTGCCATGGACCAGCCATGGAGGAGGGAATGGAGCTGGGATCCAGACAGGGATGGACACTGCTCCAGCCCCTTCTGCCCCTCTGGGAGCTCCAGCTGACTCTGTGCAGGGACACAGGGTTTGGCCAGCTCACAGACAGTCCCATGGCAGGATGCTGCTCCCCAGCTTCAGGAGATGTGTTCCCCATCACAGCTCACAGGGCAGGGAAGGGGGAGAGTAGCATCCAGTCCCATGGGCCAGGTGTCCACACTCAGCCCCCAGGAGCAGCTCTATTCCCACTGTTGGAGCCATGCTTCCACCAACAGCTCCACTTCCAGTTCCCAGACCCTGTCTGAGCACCAGAGGGGTGGCAGGGGGCCATGGTCAACACCTGCCAGAGGGTCCTGCAACAGACACACGACAGCAGACCCTGTTTTCTCTGGCAGGACACAGCTCTTGGCAGAGCCCATCCCAACCTGCCTCTGAGGGAAGCAGGTGCTCAGAGACCTCTTTTCCCTTTTCCTCCCGATGCAGGCAGAGCAGCCAGCAGCATCCCAGGGAAAGGGCAGCCCAGGGGTCACCATGCATCAGGAGCTTCCCTGGCAGATGGAACCTGTCCCCAGGGACCCCGGGTTGTGTCCTGCCATGCAGGGGCACTCTGCAGCCAGGACACAGTGGGTGGCAGGTCCCTGTGAGCCACCTCACTCCAGCATGTGCCATGCCACTGGCTGTGCCCACGCTGGCTAAGGGTGACACAAATATGACCTGCTGGTCCTTGGCTGCGGGAACTCACACAGCTCAGCTCTGATCCTTCCCTGGGACACTCTCCACACACACAACCATCCCCGGGCTGCCCCGTTCCAACCCATCCTGCCGCCGGATCCGTGTCACCAACCTGGCGAGCCCTCTTCCCCCGTCCCCGCTGGGGGCCAGCCTTACCTGGCGGGTGGAGGCTCTCCTGGATGGCCTCGACGTCGGCCAGGTCGGTGCAGACTCCCTGGCCGTGCATGAGGGTGTGCAGGGGCCGCGGGACCCCTCTGGGGGGGTAGCAGCGCAGCCCAGCCCCGCAGCGGGCGGTGTAGACCCCGCAGGCGGTGCCGCGCCCCAGGGCGCAGGTCGCGCAGCAGCCGCAGCCCGGTTCCCGCANGGGAGAATCGCATCGCTGGGGATGTGGCCGGGACTCCTGTCCGGGGGCTCCGGGGGCGGCGGCGGGAGCAAAAGCGCTACCGGCAGCAGCATCACCAACAGCTCAGCCCCCAACTGTCTCCAGGAAGGATGCTCCAGGGGCACTCTACGGCTCCCTGTGTCGCGCCCCAGCCCAGCTCCCACCGGCTCCCCGTGTCGCTCCCCGGCCCCGCTCCCACCGGCTCCCCGAGCTCCCCTCAGCCCGCACTGCCCCGGGATAAGTTGAAAGGTGCCGGCATCTAGTGGCTACTTCGGAAAATCGGGATGCCCGAGCATCCCTCCCCGCCGCACCGGCCACGCCAGTCCCCAGAGCGCCCCGGCGGGGATACTCCTGTGCTTAGGGATACAGATCCCTGAGCATCCCCCCGGAGTCTGGTGACCCCTGAGCTGCGCCCAGAGGCATCTCAGGCAGCAAAACCACCACGCTGTGCTGCACAGAGAGGTGAGCACAGCCATCCCCAGCAGCAGCACCACCAGGGACACGGGGCAGCCCCTCAGGAAGGTGACCTCCATCCCACGGGATGTGGGGAGCCAGCCCAGCCCCATATAGCACTGCACGGTGAGCACAACGTGCAGGGAACAACCACATCCCCCAGGGTCTGTGCTGGCCCCGCTGAGGACCCTGCTGAGCGTCAGGATTTGTGCCTGTGCTCTGCAGCAGGTACCTGGCAATTAACAGTGATTAAACACTTGGACACTGAGCTTTGTTACAGGGACCTGGTGTGGGGCTCGGTGGGATGGGTGGGATGAGAGGAGCAGAGCCAGCCTGCAATGCAGAGCCTGGGCTGAGAACCCCAAACTCATCTCATGTAGTGCTCAAGCCAGCATTTTAATGCCTGAGTGCCAGCTCTGGTGACAATGGCCACCAGGATTCCCAGGGCCACCTTCTCTCTCCTGTGCTGTGCCAGTTAGCCAGGCAGTGCCAAGTGTGCAGGCAGAGTCCTTGTCTCCTGTGCTCCCCAGCTCCTCTTGTCCCCCCTCAGCTGGCACAGGAGCCCTGCAAGGCACCAGCAGCCAGCTCTGCTGAGGAGCCCCTGCCCTGCCTGGCACTGCTGCGTGGTGACCATGACTTGGGGCAGAGGCAGCAGCCTTGACACAGTGCCCAAGCCTGCTCCAAACCCAAACAGAAGCCCAGCCCTGCTCAGACCATGGCTCCTTATCAGGCCTTGGCAGCACTGAGGGCCTGCTGGGGAGACTGTTGTGTCTGCAGGCAGAGGCAGCAGGGCAGAGCAGGGCACAGGACACTCCTGCACGGTCCTGAGTCCCCCTCCCAGCACCATCCTGCACCAGGAGCTGGGCTAGTGCAGCCCACAGCCGTGCTGCCCCCCACCCACGCACAGCCCTGCAGACAAAGGATGGTGCTCAGTGCATGGGGTTCAGACCTGGGACCAGGCAGGCTTGTGCCCCCAGTCCTGGGGCTCTGTGTGCTCCCAGCATGTCTTTCCCAACCTCTGTGGCTCTTTGGGGTTCCCAAGGGGGGGTTGCTTAGGCTTCTTCCCTGCAACTCCCCTGAGCAGGACCTGGAGCAGCTCCAGCGCTGGTGAGAGGCTGCAGGCCAGAGCAGAGCAGGAGCAGACGCAGAGCTGGGGGTCAGAGATGGCTGGGGATCCCCCCCCCCAGCCAAGGGTGCCCCTGAGAGAGCTGGAGAGACACGGGGGTCACTTGTACCCACTGTGGGACACAGCACATGTGGCAGGGCACAGGTCTCACACCTGCTGCAGGACAGTGACACCTCCCAGGCTCTCACAGCCCCATCCCCAGGCTCCATCACCTCCTGGCACCAGGCACTGGTGGCTGGGCAGAGCCTGCAGAGCACCCAGTGCTCTCACCACGGCCAATGCTCCTTGCTCTCAGCCAGCCCCTTCCTCCACTCCCTTCCTCCCTGCTTTTACTCCCCATTTCCATTTCCAGGCAGCATCTCCTCCCTCGCCTCAGTCCCAGCAGCTCCTCCTGGTCCTGGCTTGCTTCCCCACGGTTCCCAGCTGCCCTCCTTGCCCTGGCCAGTGGGGCAGAGGGTGACCTGGCTCCGGGGGTGCTCAGCCCCGGCCGGATGCGGCCCGTGGGGCGGGAGGCGTGTCGGGCAGCCCGGAGGCCATCATGATAACAGTGGAGCTGTTCCCGAGCCACAGGAGCAGAGAGCAGGGGCAAGCAGCACGAGCCAAGCACCCTCAGCCTGGTCCCGAGGCAGCAGCATGGGCTCCAGGGGCCCCCAGCACCTCCTGTGCATGCTCTGCATCCTCTGGGTGCTGGCTGCCTGCCTGCAGCCTGCCACGGGCCAATGGTTCAACCTGGGCTCCGAAGACACCACGCCAGATCCAGGCAGCAGCCCCACGGCACACCCCCTGGATGGGGAGGAAGGTAAGCATGGCAGGATGGGGACACAGCTTCCCCAGGACCCCCAGCTCTGCACCCCAGCACGGAGGAAGCACCTCTGGTGTCAGGCTGGAGGCTGAGGTGTGGGATGCCAGGCTCCAGGGCTGCAGGTGGCTCTGCTGTGGCCATGGCGAGTGCTGAGCCATTCCTGCCACCTCGCAGCCCATCACCCCTTTGCTCCTGCAGATGAAGATGCCCGTGGTGTGGAGCCCGTGAGGAAGGTGCTGCTGAGCAAACCCCCTCTGGCCAGACCCCGGGAGCCCCTCTCCAGGGGGGCAGCAAAGGCTCCAGGCCATGCCCCTCCACGCACACGAGGCCAGGTGCTTTTCCCAGGCAGCATTCCTCCCTGGATCCCTCAGCCCTCCCCAAACTCCCAAGCTGCTGCTGAGTCCCTCACCACATCCTTCCCCTTATCCATGCCCTGCTCCAGCTCAAGCTGCAGCTCAGCCACCTCTGCCCTCGGGGAAAAGAGCTGCAGCAGCTCCCAGTGTACCCACACACCAAGCAGCCCCATGGCAGCCCCCACCCCAGGCTGTGTGCCCCCCAGGATCCCCCCAAGCCCTGATTCTCCTGTCCATCCCAGCAGCAGCGACCCAGCAGCAGCTCGGAGATCTTCGAGGGCAGTGCTGAGGAAGAGGAGTTCCTGCAGATCAAGGTGCTGGAAGGGTCCTGGCTCCCAGAGGAGCTGTGAGGGGTGGCCTGGGATGGGCACCCACCTGAGGGGCTGTGGGGGCTGTGGGCTGGCAGGCTGGGATGGGGACAGTGCTCAAGGGTCTCACACTCAGCCTCTCCTCTCCTCTGCACAGCCAACAGCAAAGGGTCAGCCCCGGAGGGTGCCCCTGGCCCCAGAGACAGACCTTGCTGTCCAGGTGAGAGGTGGGCACAGGGCACCCATCCCAGAGCCTGCAGCCAGGGCTCCCATCCCATGGCTCACTGCTCTCTCCCTCTCCAGGTGCACAACACCTCTGGCTGTGTCTGCCCCATCCGCCCTGGCCCTCCTGGCCCTCCTGGTCCAAAGGTGCAGTGATCCTCCCCATGGAGAGGCACAGGGGTGCAGGGACACACTGCGTCCCTCCGGCAGAAATCCCCTGGCTCTTTTGGCCATGCAAATCCTTTTGTGCTCAGGATTTGGACTCTCACTTTGGGTCTGGGGTTGGGAAGTGACCCAGGTGTCCCCTGGCAGGGGGCAGCAGGTCTCCAGGGTGGGCACCAGCAGAGGAAAAGGAGCTGGGAGCCAGGCTATGTCTTTCCCTGACAGGGAGAGAAAGGTGACCGAGGGTTCCCAGGAGAGAGAGGCCAGCCTGGATTCTCTGGGGAGAAAGGGAAGCCTGGCAGCCCAGGACAGCCAGGTCATCAGGGTCCCCGGGGCCCCCCAGGTCCTCCAGGACCACCAGGGCCCCCGGGACCAGCAGGCTCCTGGGGAGGCAGAAGCCCACCTGTGCCTGCTGCCCTTCCCAGGGCATCAGAGAATGAGGTGAGTGCTGGCTGGGGGGCACGGGGGGGGCAATGCCAGTGCTGGCTGCAGTGCCAGGAGGGGAGGGATGGAGTGCATGGCCAGAGGAGGAGGACCAGAAGATGGGACAGAGCCTTTCACTGACTGCTCTCTCCCTCCTTTCTCCTTGCAACTCCACAAGCAGCTGGGAGCATCCAGCCCCGTGAGAAGCCCAGGACCCCCAGGCCCCCCCGGGCTGCCAGGCATGCCTGGACCCCCAGGCTACCCAGGCCATGAAGGCCCCCCAGGGATCCCTGGGCGTGAGGGGAAGCCAGGACCCCCTGGCCCACCAGGGACTGTGGGACCACCTGGTTTCCCCGGGGCTGAAGGACCTCCAGGGTCTCCAGGCTCAGCTGGACCAGACGGACCCCCGGGAGCACCAGGGCTCCCAGGGCCACAAGGTGCCCCCGGAGTGCCTGGACACGAAGGACCCCCTGGTCCCACAGGACCTGCCTCACTCCCTGGCAAACCAGGGCTCCGAGGAGAGCCAGGATACCCTGGACTAAAGGCAAGGGATTCCAGCCCAGCCTGTCTGTGGCTGTGGGGCCAGAGCAGAGCCAGCAGGGTGGCTATGGGGCAGCCAAGCTCCCCAGCCCCAGTGGGGAGCAGCCCCAGCCCTGCTGCTGTGGGGCCATGGGTGCTGAGCCCCTGTGCTCACTGTCCCCACACCATGTGCCTGCAGGGGGACAAGGGAGAGCGAGGACTGCCAGGAATGCCAGGGAACCCTGGCCGGCCAGGAGACACAGGAGCCCCAGGCACGCCTGGGCCCATGGGGCCACCAGGGCCACCAGGGGACTACAGGGTGAGTAGGGGGTCTGGGGGCTGTGGGTGCTCAGGGACAGCCCCAACATCACTTCAACACATGCTCTGCTTGCAGTGTGACTCACGGCACGCAGGACACCACGGAGCAGCTGGGCCCCCGGGCCCCAGGGTGAGTGTGGCCAGTGGGGACATGGGGACATGGCACAGGAGGGCCCAGGGTCCCCCAGAGCCATGGCACTGATGAGACCTGTCTGCTTTCCTTGCAGGGAGAGAAGGGTGACCCTGGAGAGCCGGTGTGTAGCCATGGCATGGGCATGAGGGGGGAGGTGACATGGGGGGGGGTCCTGTTCCCACTCTCTGAGTGTCAGCCCCACTCCCCCAGCACCCTGTCTGTGCCAGGGCAGTGCCAGCCTTCCTCTCACCCTGGGGGTGGCACTGCCAGGGTCTCCAGATGAGCTGGGACCTGGCAGGGTGGGTGACAAATCACACCATCCCTGCAGCACACACCAATGCACGTGTGCACACACCTGTGCAAGCATGTGCTGCACATGTGTGCCCCTGGATGCACATCCCCAGCACCCAGCTCTAATGCTGCCTCTCTCTGTGGCTCTGCCAGGGCTGCTGCTACAGGGAACAGGACTGCAGACCAGGCCACCTCCCCTTCCCCAGCAGCCAGTCCAGCTCCTGGGTGCCCATCAGTGGGTACCAAACGGTGAGTCCTAGGATTCCATCATGGTGAGGAGAGCCTGAGGACCCCAACCTGGCTGTGGAGACCCTGCTGCCAGAGCCCAGGCAGTTCTGCATGTCCCACAGCCTGGCTTACCCCACCAGCACCCCAGATGGGCTGCAGGATGGAGGATGGAGAGGCTGGAGCTCAGTCTCAATCTTCTCTATTTTTCACTGCAGGGTGGCAAAGAGGAGCCAGAGATTTATGGAGCCATCATCCCCCATGTGAGAGATGCTGCCAGGCTCCCAGCTACCCACTGCCCTGGTCCCAGGGAGGGGAACAGAGCAGGAGGGATAGGATTCAGCACTTTGGGTGGCTTAGAGCTGCACCCCAAAAGGCAGCACTGAAGTACCCAGTCCAATCTCCACACTGCTCTACCACAGGGTCCTCGAGGTCTCCCTGGGAACCCTGGACCCCCAGGACCCCCAGGCCCCCCTGGTCCCCCTGGAGCACCAGGTCTCTTCTACCTCAATGTAAGTCCCATCACAGGCTGTGCACCTCTGTGGCAGATCACAGGTGTGGGAGTGCACAGCACGAGGGGCTCCCCTCAAACCTGTCCTTGCTTCCAGAGAGCTTCCCCCCTCCGTGGCCAGGTGCCCTGCAAGCAGCCGGTAAGCCTTGCTGTGCCCTCCCCGTGCCCCAGGAAGGGCATCCCTGTGCCCAGCAGCAGTAAGCAGCCCTCATTGCCTTCGCAGGCAGCCACCAGTGCAGGCTGGGCAGCAGGTAAGGACACTTCTCAGGGGTTTGGAGGGCTCCATCCTCCTCAGAAACACCTCTTGGGAAAGTCTCACATCCCTTCTTGGGCATCAGGGCTGTGCCACCCTGTACAGATCCCTGGCACTGCCATCACCGTGTCCCTGTGGGGCTCCCCAAGGGAGCACCTAGCCCCTGTGCCAGGCTGCCCTGTGACCCCTTCCCTCTGGCTCTCCAGGTGCTGACACTGCTCGGCTGGAGCCACTCGGCTCCCGCGCTGAGCTCCGGGTGAGTTCTGCATGTGGCCAGGGCAAGGCCCCAGGCTGGCCCCCTGCCCCCCCCACCCCCGTGCCACAGCTGGGCCCTGAAGCTCTCCATCCCCCCCAGCGCCAGACGTGGGTGTTCAGCTCCAAGGAGGTGATGCTGAAGGCAGGCAGTGCTGTGCCCGAGGGCAGCCTGGTGTACGTGGAGGAAGGGAGCAGTGCCTTCCTCCGGACTCCTGCCGGCTGGAGCCGCCTCCTGGTACCAGGCCCTGGGGATGCCCCTGGGGGTCCTCACACGGAGGGGAGGCTTTGGGATCCAGCTCTGGCAGCTGGCACTGGGCTGGATTCAGCCCTGGGAAGGAGCTGGTTTTCCCCTAACCCATCCTCTGCTCATTGTGTTGAGCCAGGTGGACAATTCAGAGTCGCTCTTGGGTGACGATCCCTCTGCCTCCACCCCTCAGTACCAGGTGAGGGCTGCAGGCAGCCACAGGGTCCAGCCACATCCCAGCAAGGGGACAGAGCCCTCCTTTGCCTGCCAGGGTGGGGACAGGCTCCCTCAGGACTGTCCTTTCCCTTCCATCCAGGAGGTGAAGCGGGTGCAGACAAGAGGTCCTGATGCAGGGCTGCCTGTGCTGGCCCCAACAGACTCACTGGTGAGGGTTGCTGTGGCTCCAGCCATGCCAGGAGGGACAAGGCATGGAGATGGGCAGTGCTAGCCTGGCACACAAAGAGCCCAGGGATGTGTTGGGATGGGATGGGGAGGGTGCTGTACCCATGGCACTCCTGGCACAGGGATGGGTGTCCCTGGGCTGACCTGAGCCTTGTTATTCCAGCTCCAGGAGGAGGGACAAAAGCTGCCTGAGGTCCTGCCAACCACCATCGCCCCACGGATCCCATCAGTAAGCAAGGGCTGGCCCCGGGGTGGGAGATGAGTAGTTCTGCCATGGGAGAGTGGGGAGAGGTGCCTGGGGGACCCCTCTGTGCCCAACCAGCACTGCCAGGGGCTCACACCCTTCCAGGAAGGGACGAGCAGAGCCCTTGGTGCCTGGTTGTGCCCAAGCTTCCTGTCACCCTGCCTGCCTTCCCCAGCTTCGCCTGGCTGCCCTCAATGTGCCCCTGAGTGGTGACATGAGTGGGATCCGGGGAGCAGACCTGCAGTGCTACAGGCAGGCCCAGGAGGCTCAGCTCTACAGCACTTTCCGGGCATTCCTGTCAGCCCCCAGCCAGGACCTGGTCTCCATTGTCAAGAGGACAGACAGGACCCTCCCCGTGGTCAACCTGAAGGCAAGTATCCCCAGCCCCTGGGGGGGGTTCCCCAGTGAACCTCAGTGGGAGCATCCTTGCCCAATCCCACACTGGGGCTGCTGCACCCCAGCTGTGCTCAGAGCACTCGTGTTCTGGGGAGCTGGGAGGAAGCCAGAGCAGGTTATTGCTCAGGACAAGGGCATCATCCTGTCCTCCAGCTCAGCACTGCTGCTTGCCCCACAGGGCCAGCTGCTGGCCAAGTCCTGGAGCTCTCTCTTTGAGGGCCAGGCCAGTGCCACCCTACGGGGCTCCATCTACAGCTTCAACGGGCGCAACATCCTGACAGATGCCCTCTGGTGAGTCCTGCTGCAGGGTGGGCACTGGCAGAGCATCCCAAATGAATGCCCCCATGCCAGCAACCAGGCTCGGGGGGGGCAGGGTCTACAGCAGGTATCCCCTGCCCTTGGCATTTGCATGGATGCAGGAGCTGGTGCAAAGAGCTGGAGGTGCCCCAGGGGGTGTCCTCCAGCCCATCTCACTCCCATCCCCATCCACAGGCCACGACAGCTGGCGTGGCACGGATCAACAGCACGGGGTGGCCAAGCCCGCAGGAGGAATTGCCAAGGCTGGCGCAGCTCTGGCCCTGGGGAGGGCCTGGCCACCCCCCTGGGAGAGGGCAGGCTGCTGGCAGGGCACAGGAGCAACTGCTCCGAGGAGCTGGCAGTGCTCTGCGTGGAAGTAGCCTTCCCGTACCGGCACATGTGGTGACCCCAGGCAGGCTGCTCCCAGCCCCAGTCCTGCCAGGAGCCCACGGGCAGCATGGAGGCAAGAACTGCAGCCTGGGAGCCGTGCAAGAGGCAAGAACTGCAGCTTGGGAGCCAGGCAAGAACTGCAGCTTGGGAGCCATGCAAGAGCACTGAGAGGATGCCAGCCCTGCAGCCAGGCTGTGCCATGCTTGCTCCCAGCTGTGCCATCCCCTGCAGCAGGGTGAGGCCAGGCTGTGCCCAGCTGCCTGCCCACACCTCCAGTGAAGTGAATGTTGTCCCTGCTCCACAAATAAAGACAGCAAAGCGCTGGTGTTTTGGATGACCCTCAGGGCTCTGTTACAGGGCAGCACTCCCCAGGCCATCCCCTGCTGCAGCGAGGGGCACAGGCTGGCCATGGTGCAGCCAGCTCCGGCAATGGGAGAGGGTCTGTTGAAGAGGCACTACTGCGTCCCAGTGTTCCCAGTGCGTGTCTCTGGGACCTGTCCAGTGTATCCGCACTGTGATCGCCTTTAGGTCCCCAGACCTGCTCCATAGGATCCCAGGACCAGCCCAGTGCATCCCACATCACCAACCGGGCAGCCGCTGCTCAGCACCGCGCAAAGCCCACTGCCTTCGTTCTTCTATTGGACGAGCCCTCTGCCTATCTCACAACTCTCCTTCCTGAGTGGCTGGTTTAAACGCGCGGCTCGCCTTGACTGGCGGGAGGGAGGGACGAGGCAGTGATCGTGTCCCCGCCTCCCCGCTGCTATTGGCGGAGCTGCGGCGGGCGGCGGGCGGTGATTGGCGGAGGGTTTCGGCGGGCTGAGCAGAGGTTTGAAAGGCACCGGTCGGTTAGGAACCGCCATCACCTCCTTCAGCAGCGCCCGCGCCGTCGTCATGGAGCTCCTGGAGTCCCCCTTACCCCTCCGGGTGCGTGTGCCGTTCCGTACACCGCGGGCCTCGTCCGCGCAGGGCTTCGGGTTCCCTCGCCGCCGCCTCCCCTCAGCTCCACGGGTCTAGTGCAGCGGCCGACGGGGCCCGTGGGGGTCTCTGCGCGTCCCTCGTGGCCTTGTCCCCCGGTTCCCGCCCTCTCCTGATCCTCTAGGATCGCCCTCGATCCCCTGGAATTATCCCCATCTACATTCTCCTCACCCCTCACCCAGGATCTTCCCCCTCCCCCCTGCCCACGTTGCCCGGGCCCACTCCAGTCCCCTTCTCCCTGGCTTCACCCCTCCCGGATCCCCCCGATTCCCCTCCCGGATCCGCTGCCCCTCACAGCCGCTGTCTCTCTTCCCCCACTAGCCCGTGAATGAGAACCTTCGGCTGCCCGCTGGCGATGGTCCCAAGAAGCAGCTCTCGGTGGAGCACATTTACCAGAAGAAGACTCAGCTGGAGCACATCCTGCTCCGGCCTGACACCTACATCGGCTCCGTGGAGCCGGTCACCCAGGTGAGCTGGGGCCAAGCAGGGGAGGAGTTGTTAACATCTGTTTATAAAGCATAAAACATCAGCTTTACAAAGTGATGGCCCAGGAGGGATGTAGAAGAGGCCACAAAAGTGATCTGAGGGCTGGAATCTCTTGGCATTGTTCAGCCTGGAGAAGAGAAGGCTCCAGGGAGACCTTCTTGCAGCCTTTCAGGACTTAAAGGGCCAATCAGAAAGATGAGCATAAGCCATTTAGCAGGGCCTGTAGCAATAGGACAAGGGGTGATGGTTTTAAACTAAAAGAGGGTAGATTTAATCCTTACAGAATATATTTCTTGCCTTCTTTTCAGCAAATGTGGGTTTTTGATGAGGATGTGGGCCTCAACTGCAGAGATGTGACCTTTGTGCCTGGCTTATACAAAATCTTTGATGAGATTCTGGGTAAGGTGGCCTGTCTGTCGAGTCAGTGATTAGTGAATTGTTAATGGCTAAGAAGTTAATAGTCTGCTCTTGATGGAGACTGTAATCTAACAACTATAATCTTTCCCTCCCAGTCAATGCTGCAGACAACAAGCAGAGGGATAAGAACATGTCCTGCATTAAGGTTACCATCGACGCGTAAGTTCTGCCTCCTTTGTGTTACTCAACACCTTAGCTTGCCTCACTCATACCATTGGTTACCCGACAGTGTGGCTGGGCCTGAGTTAGACCCAGGGTCATTCACCAGCTGTGGAAGCCCTTTCTCTTTACTCCCTGGGTCCCTCACTGAGTGCTGCCTGGTGAAGTGGCTGCTTTGTGGCTCTTTTCCATCGTGGCCATTTCCCTCTTTCCTTCCTGGCAAGGTTTTGTTGTGTCATCGAGCACAGAGGGGGAATTTTGAGCTGTGGTGGGTCCCTTTGCTAAACTATCTGCTGGTCTGAGAGGTTTTGTGTTGACTTGTCCTCCCTCTGCCGGCTGTTTGTGCACTTGCTGAGCTCTGCTTTGCTCAGGAGGAAATGGTGGCCTTTCCCCAGAGCTTTTGTGTAGTGCTTGTCTCATAGCTCCCTCATCTGCAGCCTCAAAAACACACTTCGTTTTTAATTATTATTATTCCCTAGAGAGAATAACACCATCAGTGTATGGAACAATGGGAAAGGTATTCCAGTTGTGGAACACAAAGTGGAGAAGGTCTATGTGCCTGCTCTTATCTTTGGGCAGCTGCTGACATCCAGCAACTACGATGACAACGAGAAGAAAGTCACAGGTAGGGAAGACTCTCAAATGTGTGCTAATATTTCTGAGTTCAGATGTGTGAGCTGAACTGGAGAGGGGGGAGCAGAGAGTCCTTGATGCAACAGGACAACAGCAATCTCAGTCCATCAGAGGGAAGTCTCTGTTTTGTAGTAATGATAGTACAAGCCTAGAGAAGAGGAAAAATTCTCTTTGGAGGCTAATCCCAACTAAACAGGAGTTTGTAGCCACATGCTGAGTTTGTCAGGTATTGTTGCTTATTGACAGATGTTCTTTGTGCTGAAGCAGCTGAACTCCTGTTAATCTGGAATTCTTCTGGGTGGCTTTGAACAAAAGAGATTACACCAGTCTGCTTTCCTTCTCATTCCAGGTGGGAGAAATGGCTATGGAGCCAAACTGTGCAACATCTTTAGCACCAAATTCACTGTGGAAACTGCGTGTCGTGAATACAAGAAGTTATTCAAGCAGGTAGGGACACTTCCCACTTCAGTCAGGTTAGACCCAAGATCTTCCAATCAAACCCTGAGGTTTTGTTCCAAACATCCAGACATTATTTGCGTCCAGTGCACCATGATTAGAATGAGCTTGGTCCATGGTTATTGTACCACCAACTGTCATTCAAATGGCTTGATTAGAATCTAGTTTTAGCTAGTGGATTTTTTAATTCAGCATTCTTTAAGACTCATAAATCAACTCCTGCTTTCACAACCTAAGCTAGTTGCTCGTGTGTGTGTGTTGAACTTGCAACTCAGAAACCTTTCCTCTTCTCAGAGCTGGACAGACAACATGGGGAAAGCTGGTGAAATGAAGCTGAAATATTTTGATGGAGAGGATTACACCTGTGTCACTTTCCAACCTGATCTGTCCAAGTTCAAAATGAAGAGCCTGGACAAGGACATTGTAGCACTAATGTCTCGAAGAGCATATGATATTGCTGGATCCACAAAGGATGTCAAAGTGTTCCTGAATGGACAGAGGCTGCCTGTAAGTGAGCACTGCAAAGGGGCAGGCATTTCTCTCTTGTTCATGTCCTTCACACAGTCACATCTTGTTGGAGGAATTTATGCCATCACACACAGCAAAAGGAAAGCTTGCCTGCCTGCTTGCTCTACCCACTTTTCCAGAGGCTGGGAATGAAGGAGCTGTTCTAAACAGGTGTCTGTCTGCAGGTGAAAGGATTCCGCAGCTATGTGGATCTCTATCTGAAGGACAAGCTAGATGAAACTGGCAATGCCCTGAAGGTTATCCATGAGGAAGTCAACTCTCGGTGGGAAGTGTGTTTGACCTTGAGTGAGAAAGGCTTCCAGCAAGTCAGCTTTGTCAACAGCATTGCCACTACAAAGGTAACCTTCCTTCAGCTGATTTACTCAAGCTAATGCCATGTTTTCCCTTAATATCCTTATCTATTTTCAAATAGATGTGTGCTAGTGAAAAATACTTACCTGCTTAATGTTGCAAAGACTGCTTAAAGCATTAAATAGTTGTGCAGCCTTTTTTTCCCCAGTGGAATCATCAGCAGGTCTCTGGTCCTTTCTCCTTAGGGTGGCAGGCATGTTGATTACGTAGCTGACCAGCTTGTGACCAAACTCATTGATGTTGTGAAAAAGAAGAACAAAAATGGAGTTGGAGTGAAGCCTTTTCAGGTACAAATGTCAGCATTTCCCCACTGGGAAACACAACTCAAGCATTAATTGCAAATTATAGCTACAGCTTAAGGCATTGCTACATTAATTAATAATAATATCTCCATTGTGCACAAAAACAGATATAAAGCTGCCAAGTGTAGCAGTCTCATTGTCCACTTTCAGCCAACTAACAATCTTCTTTCTGTTTGCTGATGTATTGTGTAAGCAGAACACTAAGTCAGTTGTAGATGCACTCAAACTCACTCCCTGAGAGCTGCTGATTCCTTCACATCCTATAACTTGTTCATGAATGTTCATTAGCTGTCCTAAATTCTTTCAAGACATCCAGGATAATTCCAAAGCATGCAGTGATAGCTGAGTTGTTTCCCCTCAGTGTGTGATTGTGACAGGAGAAGGTCAGGATGTGCTGCTGTCACTGAGGTGAGCCTCTGTAATGTGTGCTGCTTGGCATCTCTACCTGCAGGTGAAGAACCACATGTGGATCTTTGTGAATGCCTTAATTGAAAACCCAACCTTTGACTCTCAGACTAAGGAGAACATGACCCTGCAAGCAAAGAACTTTGGCTCTACCTGCAAACTGAGTGAAAAATTCATTAAGGGTGTAAGTGTTGGTATGCAGAGACAGCCAAGGTGTCTGTAAAACTGCATCTTGGGGCTAATATGGCCAATATATACTTCTGAATGAATGTCATGAGCTGCAGGAAAAGCATGTAACTTAAAATTCTGTCCTTGGGGCTCTTTTTTTCTCTTGCAGGCAGTTGCCTGTGGCATTGTTGAAAGTATCCTAAACTGGGTAAAATTCAAAGCACAGAGCCAGCTGAATAAGAAATGTTCAGCTGTGAAACACACCAAGATTAAGGGTGTTCCTAAGCTGGATGATGCCAATGATGCTGGTAAGTGCTTTACATCCTCTGCCACCAAGAAAAGTTGCTTGTTAGACAAATCAAAGAATTACCTCCCAAGGAAAAGTGAGAAAACTTGTACTTTATCCATTTTAGAGTCCCATTTGCCATGTGCAGTGCAACAAACCCTCTGTGTGTTAGAAGATCCTTGAGCCTGTGAGCTTGCAGCCTTGGAGTTCACTTCTGAGTTAGGAAGTTGAGCTTTTTTGTTACTTATGTTTTAGGCAGCAAGAATTCCCTGGATTGTACGCTCATCCTGACTGAGGGAGACTCAGCCAAAACCCTGGCTGTGTCTGGTCTGGGAGTGGTTGGTAGGGACAAGTATGGAGTCTTTCCCCTGCGAGGGAAAATCCTCAACGTCAGGGAAGCTTCTCACAAGCAGGTGAGCTGGGAACTCCTGGGGCTCTCTGGGGTAGAAGGAAGGCCCAGAATGCTACAGCTAGAGGCTGAAAGCCACATTTTTCATTCTGTGTGATCTCTCCCAGATTATGGAGAATGCTGAAATCAACAACATCATCAAGATTGTGGGTCTGCAGTACAAAAAGGACTATGAAGATCAAGAATCTTTGAAGAGTCTTCGCTATGGGAAGATCATGATCATGACAGATCAGGTTAGGCTCACTAAGACTGAGAACTGGGAGAGGGAACACAGAGCAAAGAAGAAAATGCTCCCTTTCTCCCACTGCCATTGTGCCTCGTTCTATTTGTTTCTTTTTATCATGTATTTTAGTGAGTCATAATGGATTTTCAGCCACAAAACAAAACAGATAAGGATGAGGGGGGAGTAGCATCACCAAAAGCTAAATACTGTCTGTCCAGTCTGCTGGTTCAAGGTCCTCAGCCAGTCCTTCATACCTATTCTCACCAAGAATGTGCCTATTCTGTTTCTGTTCACTTTCAGTGGTTAATAAACAGTCACCTGTCTAGAAAGCCAGTTAACGGAGTCAGTTGGATTATAGAATCGTTTGCTGTTAAGCCACCAACTGTCAGCTCCTTCATTCCCTGATTAGATGCATCTTTGGGTTTTTTCCTTTTAAATCAGGATCAAGACGGATCACACATCAAAGGTTTGCTGATTAACTTCATCCACCACAACTGGCCATCTCTTCTGAAACACAACTTTTTGGAGGAATTTATTACTCCCATCATAAAGGTAAGGGCTGGGTGGGTGGCAAAGGGAACCACTAAGGGTCTGTTGGTCCAGATCTTCCTCTCATTTCTCACTTAATATTTGTTCATTGTAGGCCTCTAAAAACAAAGACGAGATTTCATTCTACAGTATTCCTGAGTTTGAAGAGTGGAAAAGCAGTACCCTGAACTACAATTCCTGGAAAATCAAGTACTACAAAGGTTTGTAGGAAACTCAATGATCCAAGGAAGATCATTCATGATTAAACTCAGTGAGCCCTGCAGAAAGTGTTTGGAGCAGGTGGTCCCCAAGTCTTTTCCCTCCTAAGAGATTCCAATTACAAATACATGTGACAAAGTATAAAAGTAAGGAAAGAGCAACCTCTAACTGGATAAAACCTCAGTAAAATCTCTCAAAATGGAACTGCAATATTGGAGGTAACAATTCTTCCAGCTCTTTGAGGCAGTTCTGCTCAGGTTCATGTGCTGTCCTCCACAGCTGTTAGCACCAAGTACTCACTCCAGAGCTCCTTCATAGCAGTGAGAAAGATGCCAACTGCATCACAATGCCTGAGTGGTGAGGAATCATTTCCAGTTAGTCACTTCAGCTATCTACAGGAGTCACAGACAAAATCCACAAGTCCAACATGCAGCTGCTCACTTCTCTGGGGTTGCCTCACATCTCCTTGTAAAGTAACAGAAGTTTTCAGTAGGTCCCCTTCATTCTGTACAGTTCTGTGATGCATCCCAAAAGCCAGGCATGGCCAGATCTTCCTTTGATTGAGGCAAGAGCTTGCTGGGTTTAACTGGTGCTGTCTCTGCAGGTTTGGGTACCAGCACATCCAAGGAGGCCAAAGAATACTTTGCAGATATGGCTAAACATCGAATTGGCTTCAAATATTCCGGGCCTGAGGATGATGCTGCCATCACCCTGGTAACTGACACTTGATTTAATTGCCAACTTTACTACCTTTGGTATTCCACTGCTTAGAGTGCTGTGTATTTTCTCTTCAAATGCTCTTAGAGGCCTTTGGGCTTGAGACAATCTCCTTGTTACCAAGGCTACAGCTTTAGTCCAACCAGCAGGAGCAAATCTGCCCATGGACCTGAGGCCAAGAGTACCCTTTTAATGATGCCTTTTAAATATAGCTCAGAACAAACTAATCTCTGCAAACCAATTGACATTTGCAGACAATAGTAAATATTCCTTTACATTTTTCTGCCTGTTGGACCTTTCCCTTTCTCCCCTAGATTTTCTCCTTGTAAAATGGTTCACTAATGGATTCAAGTCCTCTGTGAACTTCACCTGCAGCAGCCATTGACTTAAGTATTCTGAGCTATTAGAGAACACCAAAAAAGAAGTTTTCCACCAAAATATTAATATCCCCCAAAATCTGCTTGAGTTTTCTGCTGTTGTGTTAAAGATCCATACATTTAAACCTAACCACCTTGTCTCCTAAAGACTGGTGGAAAATACACTCAATCTTTTCAGCTACAAGAAGCTTTGATTGCACTTCTTGGTCCTTTAAGCCTGATTAGCATGTTATTCTTTCTCCTGGGTAAACTCTTCCTGGAAAATTGCTTTTTCCCAAGTGAGCCCATAGGGCCTAGACATAGAAGAGAGTCATTATGGTTGGAAAAGACCTCTGAGATCATTGAGTCCATCTGATGACAGCACACAGCATCCTCCAGCTGAGCTCCTTTTTGGTTTGTAACACACAGGCCTTCAGCAAGAAGAAAGTGGAGGAGCGAAAGGAGTGGCTGACTCACTTCATGGAGGACAGGAGACAAAGGAAGCTGCATGGTCTGCCAGAGGTGAGAGCTTCATGCAGATGAAGGAAACTGCTTCCCTCTCTCTCCCTGGGGCTGTTCTCAGCTTCAGTCTGGCACAGCAGAGCTGCACCCAGCTCAGCCAGACACTCAGTCACCACCTCGCAGGACAGTGACAATGCTGCTGCACTGAGCAGAGCAGCTGCTTCCCTCCTCAGTCTAGCCTCATTGGCCATTGCGCAACAGCTAATCTCATTTTTAACTCCTATCTCTCACTTTACTTGATCAATAAGGAAATGATAAGTCCAGCAGCACTGTAGGAAGAGTTTCTCCCTCAATAAATGCATGCTGCATGCTGGGGAGTGATGCTTCCCTTTGCCATCTGAGAGTGTCAGCACTCCAGCTGTCTTTAGCTAGAGCAAGGAGCTTCTATTGGAGTGAAACCAGCTAAGAAACAGCTTAGTCCTTGTTAAAGCTAAGGCAGTCCTGCACCTCTTTTTCTTAGGAATACCTCTATGGGAAAAACACTACTTGCCTGACATACAATGACTTCATCAACAAGGAGCTGGTGCTGTTCTCAAACTCTGATAATGAAAGATCAATCCCCTCACTGGTTGATGGTAAGTTCTTTCAGGATGGTGATTCCACACAGTGCATCCCCCAGGGCATAAGAAGTGGGTGTTTGTGTGTTACCCCAGCAGAGCCTGCTGTTGGCAGGCTCAGTGTTCTCAAGTCCATGCTCTACTATCCAGCCTTTTTAATCCTTGGATTGAATGTCTGTCTTAGAGTCGATTATTGCAAGCACCTGACTCCTGGTGTAGAATCTTGAGGTGCATAAGTAGTTCTTTGTCTCTGGAGAGCAGCAGCTGAGGGAAACCTGTGGATTCTAACCCCCAAGTCTTTTGTTGGTTCAGGTCTGAAGCCAGGTCAAAGAAAAGTTCTCTTCACGTGTTTCAAGCGGAACGACAAGCGGGAGGTGAAGGTTGCTCAGCTGGCTGGTTCTGTAGCTGAGATGTCCTCATACCATCATGGAGAAGTAAGCACCTGGCCTGCAAAAAAGCCTTTCAGTTGTCACTTAACATGCCTTTAAAGCAGGATTAGCTATTGGAGTAAAAAAAGCCAAAGCAAAGTGGCTGCCTATCTGCTATTAATACTTTCCTATTAACTTAATGGTCATTCTGCCTGTCCTGCCTAGACTTTATGGGACTATATTTCATTCAAAAAAGCAGAGCAGGGATAAACCTGCTTAATTTGTGATGGATTTAGGCAGATGATCATAACCTCTCTACCTTGATGAGGAGAAGTTAAGCACTAGAACAAGCTACTGATAGACTCTTTCACTGAGCCTTTGAGAACAGGTAGAGAGCAGCACGTGGCAGGTCACTGGAATATAGCCAGCCACCCAGAAAGGGTTGGGACACACTGTCAGTGAGACAGTGTGGAGTTCATTAGTGGAGTTCATCCTATGTATCAAATCTCTTCTCAGTGTGAATTTTGCCTTTCACTTTCTCTGTTCAGTGAAGAACTCTGCATGTTTAGCTTTAACCCTTCCTTCCCTGCAGGCCTCGCTGATGATGACTATCATTAACTTAGCTCAGAACTTTGTGGGCAGCAACAACCTGAACCTGCTGCAGCCCATTGGGCAGTTTGGCACCAGGCTGCACGGTGGGAAGGACTCTGCCAGCCCTCGATACATCTTCACAATGCTCAGGTCAGCACCCAGCATCTCCTCAGTGTATTGAGCATGTTACAGGTCCCAATTTGGCAGCATTGGCAAGGAAAGATAAATTTACTTTTTCCCTTGAAAACCCAGAGTAGCAACAGCTGAAGGGAGATTCGGGTCCTAGTTTCAAAGATGTAAAAGAAGACTTTGGGCTTCCCTTCCCTTTTCCCTTCCAGCCCTCTGGCACGGTTGGTGTTCCCACCCACGGATGACAATGTCCTGAAGTTCCTCTACGATGACAACCAACGTGTGGAGCCTGAGTGGTACATGCCAATCATTCCAATGGTGCTGATAAATGGGGCAGAAGGGATTGGCACTGGCTGGTCCTGTAAGATCCCCAACTTTGACATCAGGGAAGTTGTCAATAACATCCGCCGGCTGATGGATGGAGATGAGCCACTGCCAATGGTAAAGTGTGCTTAAGAACCAACATCTTGCTTGTTATTTTATTCAGCACAATTCATGCAAGTGCCTAGAACCAGCAGCCTCCTCACAAAGCTGAATCCAGTGTTTTCTGCTTAGCTTCCTAGCTACAAGAACTTCAAGGGGACCATAGATGAGCTGGGGCCTAATCAGTATGTGATAAGTGGTGAAGTGTCTATCCTTGATTCTACAACCATTGAGATCACAGAGCTGCCTGTCAGAACATGGACACAGGTAACAAAGAGGGAATTTGATCTAGGAATCTAAGAGGTTATCCTGTAAAGCAAAAAGTGGTCAGTGGGTTTTGGAGCTTTTCATCTCCATGGATGGCACAAGTCTGACTTGGATTCTCTCCTCAGACTTATAAGGAGCAGGTTCTGGAGCCAATGTTGAATGGGACTGAGAAGACACCCCCACTAATCACAGACTATAAAGAATATCACACAGACACAACAGTGAAGTTTATAGTGAAGATGACAGAAGAAAAACTAGCTGAAGCTAATGCAGTGGGGCTGCACAAGGTCTTCAAACTCCAGACAAGCCTCACGTGCAACTCCATGGTATGTACTAGATTTTGCTGGGGAATGTTCTTGCTCTCACTCAAAGCCTGTGGACAGCTGCAGCTGCTGTGTGTGGCAAAAGCAGGGATCTGTTCACTTCCATTTTCCTGCTGTTACTGGTTTGAAATCTGCTTGCTAAATATACTTCCAAAGGTCAAGAGACTGACTTGGGAATGGGCCTGAGTGGGGATGCTTGTGCCTGGAGGAGTCCAAGGGATCTGCAGTCACACAGTTTGCCTTTGTTGTGACAACAGCACTGCTGTGGAGTGGCCAGTTCTGACAGTGTGTGAAGCTTGATGCAAGATGATGTTTATCCTGCAGATAGCTTAAAGATTCAAGTAACCTTAACCCTGCTGAGTCTTTCAACAGCTCTCAAGTTGTTCCTGCAGCTCTCCTTGTAAACTGAAGTCACTTCTGAAACAACACTCAACTCCGCTCCACTCCCTCACCTGACTTCTAGGTCATTTTCAGTGGCTTTGGAGATGGCTTTTATCATCCTAACAGCTGTCTCCTCCTCCTCCAGGTTCTTTTTGACCACGTTGGCTTTCTGAAGAAGTATGACTCTGCCCAGGACATCCTGAAGGAGTTCTTTGAGCTGCGGCTGCGCTACTACGGGCTGCGGAAGGAGTGGCTGATGGGCATGCTGGGGGCTGAGGCTGCCAAGCTGAGCAACCAGGCTCGCTTCATCCTCGAGAAGATCGACGGCAGGATTGTCATTGGTATGACCTGCCTCCTGAAACTGGCAGCACAGCTCTAGCTGGGACCTCTGCAGTGCTGTCAGCAGCCCCTCAGCCCTGGCCTGCCTCTTAGCAAACTGCACCAGAGCTTATCTTTCTGTTCCAGTTACACACCAGAGGGAAATGCTCCACAGAGTTTCCTTGGTCCAGGGAGCATTAGGCACACAGTCATTACAATGGGATGCTCAGCCAGCTTTCCTACTGTGTGCTTGACACTATTTAGGGAGTAATTGGGGTTTTTTAACAGTTTAGCAGTAATTCCTATCTATTTCTGACTCAGTAAGAGAGCAGTCTGGATGGGGTCAGAAAGGGGTAGTGGTTTCTGTTCAGTACATCCTCCTCAAGAGCTCCTATCTCTTATCTTTGTGAACCTCTGCAAAGATAGTCCACTTCATGTTCTCAGTGGACTGAGGTTTCAGATGTAGAAGATACCCAAGTTAGCTTCTGACAATCATGAGCTAGAGAAAGAAGCAGATCTTTCTTCCCAGCATGCACATTTTTTCAATCAGCTCTCCCACCTCTCTCTGAAAGGCAGAGTCTGTGTTTCACTCCTCTCCTGGGGGATGCAGCTAGACAAAGTGTCATGAGATGCTTTGTGGTTTGTGTCTGAAGGCAGCCCAGGAATCCCAGCTGCCTGTGTCTGTCCAGCTTGACTCAGGAAGAGAAACAATTCCCCCAAAAGGCATTTTCTTGAGTTTCTGTACTAAGTAGTTGCAGGGCTGATGGGGCTGCTTCTGCTTGTATTTGTGTCTCATGCTTGGTTGCCTCTGATCTCCTAAAAAGCAACAAATTCCAGCTGGAGTGTTGCCATTGGCTGGGGCACTCAGAGCATGGATTCCCCAGGTGATGGCTACTGAGGTGCCTGCAATAGCAAAGCCTTGCAGTGCTCTCAGGGCTTTTTTTCCTCCTCCTGCCTGCTGATTATCATGAAACCTTTTTGGTACCACCACACCTTTTGTTCCAAACTGCTCAGGGCAGGGGAAATGCATCCATGGGAAGGAAGAAGGAAAATAGTTAGAGTGCTCTAGCTGCTGTCCCTGACAGGTACAGGAGCAATGCTGACCTGACAAAGCACCCAAGGAGGAGCATCTCAAGTTCTTTCAGGCCCTTCCCCATGTCCTACCTGTGATGAGGAAAGGTTTCAGAGCCCAGTAGGATGCTGAGCTGCTAGGCCCAGCACTGAAAGCTCCTCTGCCTGCCCTAGCAGTGAGTGGTCACTAACTGACAATCCTGAACTGTCTGCTTACAGAAAACAAACCCAAGAAGGAGCTGATTCAACTTCTTGTCCAGAGAGGATATGAATCAGATCCAGTGAAGGCTTGGAAGGAATCACAAAACAAGGTAATGCTCTAGTCATCCTCTAAGCAGCTCTGGCCTGGCCCCTGCCTCTGGAACCTCAGCCCAAGTTGCTTGTCAGTTTGTAGGATTCAAGAACTTGTATGTCTGTGGTAGGGAACACAAGCAAAAATCCCACCTCTTGTCCAGAAAGCACTGAGACCTAGTCCCTTGGGTTTGGATCTGTGGGGTTAAGACCTCTTCTTGCCACACCAATTTCTGCTCTTCCTGAAGGATTTCCTTCTGCCTGTGGGAGGCTGAGGCAGATGGCAAGACTGAGGAGAGAAGCTGGACTATCCAGAGAAGCCAATAGATTAGAGCAAAAGAGATCTGCAGAACTGTTTTTGCAGATGAGTTCCTCTGTGCTGAGGCTTCAAGAGCTTTATCCAGTTCTGAATTGTTCCACAAGAGCCTAGAACACCATAAGCACATGGAGCCTGTGGTGCCATCCACGTGTGATCAGCAGCCCTGCCAATGTTTGTTTTAAATCCACACTCAGGAAGAAGAGGAAGAGGAGGAGGACAGTGACAAGGAATCAGCTGCAGCTGCTGGGCCAGACTTCAACTATCTGCTGAACATGCCCCTCTGGTATCTGACTAAAGAGAAGAAAGATGAGCTCTGCAAGCAGAGAGATAACAAAGCATGTTCCTTCCTCTTCTTAGAAAAGCATTGCTATTTCATCTATTTCTGTAATGTTGGATTCAAATGTGTGACTGATGATTATCTCCTGTGATTCCCTCTAGGAAAAGGAGCTGGAAAACCTCAAGTGCAAGAGTGCCACTGATCTGTGGAAGGAAGACCTTGCTGCCTTTGTTGAAGAGCTTGATGTATGTAGATGCTCAGGGCAGATGACTGACTCCCCTCTAGCCTTATCCTCCACCTCTTTGCTGTAACAAGGAAGCTAAAAATGATAACTGCTGTGCCTTGCACACCTTGGGGAGAATGAAAGCTTCCTGCAGCTAGGAGCAGCTCTGCTCTGGGCCAGGGAGCCCAGAGCCCAGGGTGGCCACTGGCAGGAGATGTCCCAGCAGAGCTCTGCTGGCAGCTTTGCAGCAGCAGCCTGTGTCCTCAGGGCTGTGTTCTTCTCTGCTCCCTCTGCAGGTGGTGGAAGCCAAGCAGCTGCAGGATGAGATGGCAGGCTGTGCTGGGAAACCTCTCAAAGGGAAAGCAGGGAAAGGGAAGGTGAAGAAGGCCCAGCTGCCTGAAGTGATGCCATCCCCTCAAGGGGTGAGGGTTGTGCCTCAGATAACTGCAGAGATGAAGGCAGAGGCAGAGAAGAGAACCAAAAAGAAAATAAAGGTAAAAAGGAACATTCCAAATCTTTCTTTACATCCTCTTCTGTACACTCCTGGAGAGATGGGAGTTCTTGCTAGCTGAACTTGGCCTGATGAAGCAACTCTCAGGCAGAGAGAAAGCAGCACTGGAAATGGATGTGGATCAGCCAAGGAGATGGCTTAGATGGAAATCTTTGGGCAAAACCACATCTCAGAGTGTCAGAGATGGGCTGGTAGCTTAGAAATGAAAAGGGAGAAGGTTGTTCTGGATAAATCCTCTAGCAGGCCTAGAGAAGCATAGGCTGCAAACATTCCCTTCTCTAGAATCAGCCACTTAATGCCATCTTTGTTCTTGATATCAAAGAGATAAAGAAGATTTAACTCTTTCTATAAAGCTAGTGGAAACTGAGCCATTTGCAACCCAAACATCCCCTCACCCCTCTGGAGCTGCAGGGCAGCCACATTCCTCCTTTCCTACAGCTTTTTCCAAATCACCTGCACTGTTGTTTTTAGCTCAGCCTGTGCAGTTCTGCATCCTCCCCACAGCCAGAGCCATGCCAGCAGCACACAGAGGTGCTCCCAGGAGCTGGGGACAAAGTTCCTGTTTTTGTTCATGTTGGATTTTGTGTCCCATGTCAGTGACCTGGGCCCAGCTCCTGTGTGGTTCCCCTGCCTCTGCTGGATTTGTTTCACCAGCTCACAGTTCTTGTCTCACCAGCTTCCACAGCTCAGGAGCAAGCAGTCCTGTGTTCCCTGTGTGCCTCTTCTGACTCTTTTTGCTATCTGCTTCCATCTGCAGAGTGAGAAGAATGAACCTGATGAGAATCAAGAGAACACAGCAGGAGACAAAGAGTCTAAAGGTCTGAAGCAGAGATTAGCAAAGAAGCTTAACACTGAGAGAGGTAAATGCTTTTGTGTGTTGTTCCACCAGTGGAAAGGGAGGGGAAGGGTGTAAAGTCAGTTATCTGACCTCTTCCTGAAGGTGAGGAGTGAGCTCTAGGCTCAGTATTTTGGGAACAACTAGGTGAAAGTGATGCTGGCTGAGAGTCAAGGGGAAGGCTTACACTGGGATGGTTAAAGCAGAGCCCTCTCCATTGCATGAAGTGTTTCTGAGCTGAGTCTGAGCTGCTGAGCCTGAGCTGGAGGTGACAGTTTGCTGCTTCACCCTCCCTGCTGCTGCTTTCAGGTGGGAAGAGGCAAGCCACTCTGCCATTCAAGCCACTGAAGAAAGTACAGAAGAGAAACCCTTGGTCTGACTCTGAGTCTGAGTGTGAGGAGCCTGCAGTGGGAGAGCTGCCCCAGAGGCAGAGGGTGCCTCGGCAGGCAGCAGGTGAGTGAGGGGCAGCAGGACACACCACACACTGCTTGGGAGCTCACTCAATCCCTGAATCCAGCATGGAAGGGAGCTCTGGGGATCACTGAGTCCAACCTCCCTGCTCCAGCAGGCTCAGCCCTTGCCCAGCATCACCTCCAGGTGCCTTGGGAATCTCTGCACACCAGGAGACTCCCCAAGCTCTCTGGGCAGCCTGGGCCAGGGCTCTGCACCCTCACACCAAACAAGTTTAGCTGGAAGCTGCTGGCTTCCAGTGTGTGCCCATTGTCCCATCCCTGGGCACCCCTGAGCAGAGTGTGGCCCCAGCCTCTTGCCCCCTGCACCCTTCAGCTCTTGCTCAGCATGGAGCAGCTCCCCTCTGGCTCTGCTCTGCTCCATGCTCAGCAGCCCCAGGCCTCTCAGCCTTTCCTCCTCACACAGCTGCTCCAGAGCCCTCAGCATCTCCCTAGCCTCTGCTGGACTCTCTGCAGGAGTTCCCAGAATCTTGGGCAGAAATAATTTGTATTTTACTCTATCTAACAAGTAAATATTTGTGCCATTTGAGCAGATTCTCAAGGAAAAGCACAAATGGGCAACTAGAGAAATGAGAGGTTTAATTACCCAAGTGTCTTGGCAGTGCTGGTAAGGGAGTGCAGGATACACTTGTGATTTGGAGCCCTCTCCCTGGCAGCTTTCCTGTCTGCTTGTTTCTGTTCAGATCTTCAGGGTTTTTTTAATAACTGCAACTAAAATATTTGAAAAGAAACTGAGCTGCACACTGCCAAATGTGTAAAAAAAAAACACAACAACCACCAAAGCTACATCTGTGTTGTTTCCCCAGCCAAGGCCAAGACCATCATCAGCTCAGACTCAGACTCCAACCTCTCCAGCTCAGAGGAGGACTCAGAGTTTCAGGACAACAGTGAAAGCAGCACTGAATCAGATCCAAACCCAAAAGAAAAACCTCTTCCCAAGGCCAGAGCTGCTCCAAAGTGAGTATTTCTCCACATAGTCCCTGGAAATGACTTGTGCTTCTAGTGTTAAAGCTCTCTAGAAATTAAGAGCTCTTCAGTGCATCATAAGTTGAAAAACCACTTGGGATTTTGTGTTCTAGGGAGAGCACTGAAAAAGCAGCCAAAGCTCCCAAGGCCAAGGCAGTGCCAAGTGCAGTCCCTGGTGAGTGTGAGACCTCCTAAACCTGCTTGGTTTGTCCTACAAGCCCCAGGAGAGCTCTGGGTGCTGTGCCAGTGCCTCAGTCTGGCAATGCTCACAAGCTCCCTGGTGCTGGCTTCTGTGCACCAGGCTTTCTGTCTCTTTCCAACTTGAATTTGTGGTTAATCCAGTCTTGATGCTTGTTCTTCTCATGAAGTGGATCAAACTGATTTCCTCCTGCTTTCATGTTTACAGCCAGATAATTTGACTGCTTCAGCCTCACTTTCTGCTTTCTTCATCCAGCTCAAGCCCAAGACATTGCTAAAGAAAACATCAGTGAAGCTCCTGCTGTCTCTGTGCCTGCCTCTAAAAAGCCTGCTGCAGCCAAGAAGGCTGATGCCACCAAGGGTAAGGAGAAGTTCAGTAAGATCATTTTTAGATCACAACTATTATTCCTGTGGGAAACAAGTCCCAAGTCATTTAGCTAGGCAGGCAGAGGCTGGAAGAACTGAGAGATCTGAGGCTTGTGGCAGAGGTTGCCCAGTTGCTGTTGTTCTTCAGGCAGTCTGTTTCCAAACATCCCATGTTCTAGTTCAACTCAGACATGCTTGAAGGGAGTGAATTTGAGTTTGGGAACAGGAAAAGTGAATGCTTCCTGCAGTGCTCTGTAATGCTTGGCAGAGCTAATCCAAGTGGAATCTGTGTCTTGCAGTCAGTGGTTCACTGCTTCTCTTTGGGGAAGAGAGCAACTTGCTAACTCTCTTCCCAGGCAGATGAAAAGCTGCTTTGGGATAGCTTCATCTGTTCAGTGCTAGCTCTACCTCATAAATCTACAGCATTTGACTCAGGGCTTTTAAACCTCCCTGGCCAGAGCCTTTGTCAGACTCTGGGAGCTGTTTTTCCTATCCCATCAGCAGTGAGTCTGTTAGCTCACAGCCCAAGAGCTCTTTTCTTCCACTTGGACACTGAGCAAGCCTCTTAGCATTCAGAGCTGAGCTGCTCATTTCAGCCTAACTCAGAGGAAAAATACCCAAATCTAGGCAAGCAACAACTCCACAACTAACTGTTTAGTAGCAATGGCAAATTCCTTCCTCCCCTGTGCAGAGCTTCTGAAGGTCTGAGATTGGTTACCTGGCCTTGAGAGTTCAGGACTTTTCAGTCTGAAGTGGTCTGCAAATTGCTTTGGGTGCAGTTTAATTTGATCCTCTAAATGCAGTGGAACTAAGCAGATAAACAACCTCATTTCTCATCAGCTTGGTAAAGAGCAATCTCCCCAGAACAGCAAGCTCCCCAGGCAGGGACCCTGAGTGCTGACCTCACAGGCAGGGATGTGCAAGCTGGGGGTGAGGAGAGAGGCAGCAGAGCAAGGCTGGAATCTTAGCTTCTGTTGCAGGGCACCAGCCATCCATCGTGGAGCTTCTGGCCAGGAAAAAGCCTGCACCCAAATCCAGCAAGACAGCAGTGAAGGAGAAAGGCCTGAGCTCTGCCCTGGCCCCAGGGGCTGGTGCCAGGCAGCTTGGGCAGAGCAAGGGCAGGAAGGTGACCAAGAGGCAGCCAAGCTCTCTGCAGTCTGACTCCGATTCCGACTTCGGGCCACAGGCTGCCAGATCTGTCGCAGCAAAGGTTTGTGCTCTGCCTGCAGCTGGGGCTGGGAGGGTACCCAGGGGCTGCTGCTTCCTTTAGGATCAGTATGGCTGGAAGAGATCTCTAAGATCAAGTGCAACCATTGAGCCAGCCACCCCCATGGCACAGTGTCACATCTACACATGACTTGAACATGTCCAGGACTGGGATTCCACCACTGCCCTGGGAAACTTGTTCCAGTGCCTAACCACTCTGGCTGGGAAGAAACTCTTCCTAATATCCATCCTGAACCTCCCCTGACACAACTTGAGGCCAGTCCCTCTTGTCCTATTGCCTGGGAGAAGAGACCAATCCCCACCTGGTTCCAAGCTCCTTTCAGGGAGTTGGAGAGAGCCAGAAGGTCTCCCCTGAACCTCCTCTTCTCCAGACTAACCAACCCCAGTTCCTCAGCTGCCACACTACTGCCCCCAGGCTCTTGGTTAGTTCTCATCAGCCCAAACCCTCTCACACAGTGACATGTTCTACACTCCCAGACTGATCTCTCTCTCTGCTCACATTCCTGACTCACCTCTTGACTCTTACTTTCCCTCCAGAAATCCAAGCTGGAAGATGATGAGAGCTTTGTGGTCGACTCCTCTGCTATGAGCAGCTCCCTGGCCCCTGTGCCCCACAGCAGGCCTGGACGTCTCAAGAAGCCTGTGCAGTACCTGGAGGAGTCTGATGAGGATGAGCTCTTCTGAGGCTTTAGGAAGGTTTTAGACCCAACACCTTCAGCAGAGCTCTTGAGGAGCTCTTCCCAAAGCACAACAGCTCAGGCTGGGGAATCTTCTGAGTTGAAGCTAGCCCCAAAAATGCTTGTTTTGAGCTGAATACAGCTCTGTTTTCCCTGGTTTTAAATGACTTAGTTTAAGCAGGAACACTCCTCTCTTTCTCTGAGCCCTGTGCCCAGCTAGTGCTGGGGCACTTCCCTGGCATCTCCTGAGCCTTTGTGGTCATTCCAGTGTTGAAGTAGACTTTAGAACATAGCGAGTCCATTCAGATGCCCTCTCAGCTAGATAGCTGCCCTGTAGAGAGCTGAGAGTAATAAAATAGATAAGCTTTTCACTCCCCAACCCTCGAGGTGGGGGGCTCCACGTTGGGGTTTTTCCCTCTCTTGCTCAGCCTCTGCCCCAAAGAGTTGTAGACTTTGGGGTTCTTTTGAGCCCAGGTTCAGTGCTGGAGGGTTGTGCAGCCTCCTCCTGCCCCTGTGCTCACTGCTGGCAGGTTCATCTTCTGTCTGCCTGCCAAGCAAGGCCACATTGAGCTGCTGCATCCCAGAGCTCATCTCCAGGGAGGAGACTTTGTGAGTGCCAGGGCCTTGTGCTGCTCTGGGTGTCTGCAGTGCCAGCTGAGCCAGAGGGGCACAGAGGCAGGACAGTCACCCTCTGAGGTCTGTGCTCTGGGAACCTGCAGGAGATGCAGCTGGTTATTCCAACAGCAGCAGGGTCTCCCATGCTGAGTGTCTCTGCTGGAACTGGAGAATGCTCTTGTGAAGCTTCTCCTGCCTCTTTGTTCCTGGGGACAAAGAACTTCCCCACAGCTGCTGTCCCCTGCCGGGGGAGGCCTGGCTGTCACCTCAGTGCCACAGGTGGTCAGAGCTCCTAGCACTTGGGTTCCTCAGCAGGAGCAGGGAAGTGTCATCTTCCCCTTTGGGGTACTTCACTGTTGTATCTCTCTAGCTGTGCTTTGCTCTTCCCAGAGCCACCTCTCCAGCTCTGCTTCCTCACTCTCCTTGTCAGTGTTCTCGCTGTTTTCCTTGTTGTCTTCAGTTCCTGTCCTTTTAAATATTTATGTAAATAAAAGGGGATTTTACTCAAGTTCTCTTCAATAAAAGGGAGTTGTCCTCAGCTGCCTCTTCCCAAGGTTTTCCTCTGGGCTGCCTCTGCAGAGCCAGGAGTTGCCTTTGCTGAGTCTGATTACTCCAAGCTGTGCCTCTCCGGAGCCATCAGCTCCCTGCCAGGACTGCTCCAGAGGGGTCACTCCCCAGCCTAACCAGGCTCCTTAGCTCCCAGCTTATTTCCAGGGCTCATTCAGCCAGTTTTGGTGCCATTGTTGTGGAAATGACTGCTGCAGAGCTTCTCTCAAGCTCTGCTCTGGGTGTAACACTGCTGAGGTCTCCCAATTCCTGGGAAGGGCCCTGTGGCACCTGGAGTCTGCCCCAGCTTCTGCTTCTGTGGCCACAGGTGAGCCATGGCTCAGGCTCTGCTGTGCTCAATGCTCTGGGGCTCAGTGCTGAGTTTGTGCTAGGCTGTTGCTCTGGGTTGAGTCACAGCCCTGGGGGGCTGCTCCTGGCAGAAATGGGGGTTAGAAGGGGGTCCCCACAGCACGAGGAGTCAAGGTCATGGATCAGGCTCTGGAGGATGAGCTCTGCTGTTCCACAGCTGGGTGCTCAGCACCTCAGAGCACCATGCAGGCTTGCTGTCCTGGCAGGCATGGGGAGAGGGGATGGGGTGGCTCCTGGGCTCCCCTCCTGTCCCAGCCTGGTGATTCTCCACGCACAGGGAGCTGTGGGACCAGCTGGCACAGCTTGGGCTCCTCCTGTCCCCCTGGGCCACGGTGTGGCAGTTGGCTGAGGGCACTCTGGGTGCCACCGAGGTGCTTTGCTGGAAGGCAGTCAAGTGTGGAAAGCTCTGTCAGATTTTCCACTGCTAGGCTCTGGAGAGTGTCTCTGGCACGTCCCCACCAGGGGCCCTGCTATTTAGGGCTCTCCTTGCTGCAAGGGGCCTGCACAAAGCACTTGTCACAGCTCAGGCAGCAAATTAGGGTTAGGATGCCATGGGCTGCTCCAGGCTGGCTCTGTAGCTGCTCCCCTAACCCTGGCATCACCCCAAATGTGGATGTAGAGCTGTGTGGGGGTGAACAGACACACAGAGCATCATGGTGTCTGTAGCAGGGTCTTCTCCATCCTAGAATCCCTCTGACAGGAGCCTGGGTGATGCTGCAGGGGGAGCTGAGAGCATCGGGCACCAACTTGCTGTGGGCATTGCACATCCCCTGAGGGGCAAGGAGAGCCCAAGGGTAAGCAGTGCTGGCCAGAGCTCTGCTCCCCTTACCAGGAGGAATCTGAGGCACTGGCAAAGGCCATTGGCACTGGTCCTGGCTGGGCAGGGGCTGGCAGGAGCCCTGGCTGTGCCACTAAGGATTGCTTGCAATCACAGTGCTTTGAAAAGCAGCTGCCCAGCAGCAGAGCCTCCTGCAGCTCCAGCTGCCAGCACGTGCCAGAGCCAGGGGCAGCCCAGGATGGTCCATGGGACCTTCTACAGTGCCAACAGCTCAGGCACAGCATCCCCATGGCACCATGCCCACGGGGCACAGCCCAGCCCCAGGCAGGACCTCGGGGCAGGAGCTGTTGCTGCAGGGTTGAGTGTGGCTGATGCCCCAGGCTCTGCCAGGGCCTGGGAGAGGTGATGTCAGCTCTGCAGGGGCACTCTGGTGGCTCAGTGCTGTGACTTGGTGTCCTAAAGCCCTGGGTGAGTTTGGAATGGCCAAGGCATGGAGACATTTCTGCATGGAGTGGGCCACTGCCCCCTGCCCCAACCTCCACCCTGGGCAGCTGCTGGACCTGGGGCAGGGGCAGTGCTTGTCTTTGAGGCCCCCCCAGCAGTGCCAAGCCCTTCCCTCCCCTCTGGGTGCCCCTGAGGCTGCTCTGTCTCTTTAAAAGGACTCCAGGCGTGGCTGTGGAACAGTTATCCCATCCCAGCTGGACAAGGGACCAGACAGTCCTGGACAGTCCTGGACAGCCACTGCCAGCCACAGCGGCACACCGGGGACTGCAGCCTCCAGAGGTACGGGGACCAAACCCAGCGGGCTGGGGAGGGGGCTCAGGGGATCTGGGAGGGGGACTATGGATAGGGAACCTGATAGTCCTCCCTGAGCTAATGTCCTTGGACTCATCTCTGGAGGAGCAAGTGCTGGGGCACAGTGAATGCCCAGGAACACTTGTGACAGGGGTGAGCCAGGCTGGAAGTGCCTGGGGCAGGGAGGGAGAGCTGGAGGAGGCCATGCTGCTCGCTGGGAGTCCATCCTAGCGGGCACAAGGACACCCCAGCACTGACCCCACAACTACCACAGGGCAGCCATGGGCGAGTGGGGTTTCCTGAGCTCACTGCTGGACGCGGTGCAGGAGCACTCGCCCATGGTGGGCAGGTTCTGGCTGGTGGTGATGCTCCTCTTCCGCATCCTGGTCCTGGCCACTGTGGGCAGCGACGTCTTTGAGGATGAGCAGGAGGAGTTTGTGTGCAACACGCAGCAGCCAGGCTGCAAACCTGTCTGCTACGACGCAGCCTTCCCCATCTCCCACTATCGCTTCCTCGTCTTCCACGTCGTGGTGCTCTCAGCCCCTGCCGCCCTCTTCGTCATCTTTGCCGTGCACCAAGCAGCCAAGCCGGGGGCCGGGGGTGCTGCCCCTGGCCAGCGTGCCCGCCGTCTCCAGCCCTTCTACGTGGGCAGCGTGGTGGCTCGCATCGTGGCCGAGCTGGGCTTCCTGCTGGGCCAGGCCCTGCTCTATGGCTTCAGGGTGCAGCCTCTGTTTGTGTGCCGCCGCAGGCCCTGCCCGCACCGCGTCGACTGCTTCGTCTCGCGCCCCACCGAGAAAACTGTCTTCATCCACTTCTACTTCGTGGTGGGCTTGGTCTCGGCCCTGCTCAGCCTGGCTGAACTTGCCCACCTCCTGCGCAAGGGCCCCCAGCCTCGGGCTGGCTGCTGCCACCGGCCCAGGGAGCGGGCACCAGCCCCCGGGCAGTCAGCAGGGGCTGTGGAGGAGGAGGAGGAGGAGGCATCGTGCCAGCCCAAAGCCTCCCTGCCGAGGGGGGACCTGACCGTTTAGCTGGCCTTGGGCTGCCATCGCTGGCATGAGCTGTGGCCGTTCTCAGCCTGGCTGGTGCCCAGCAGGTGGTTGTAGCTCTCCATGCCCCAGCCCTCGCCGTGCCGGGGCAGTGGGGCTGTGCCGTGCCCCTGGTTCCTGTTGTGGGTGGTGGCTGAGCCTCACCCGGCAGCTGCTGGAAAAAAAAACATGGACAAAAGGAAAACAAGCAGGTCCCATCCCTGCCCAGCAGCAGCAGGGATGCCCCTGACCTCCCACAGACAACATCACCCAGCCCAGCTCAGGGTGGGGAGGGGGCCAAGGCTGGCTGCCCCCACACCCTGTCCTGCCATGTCACAAGTGTGCCAGGACTCTGTGGGCCAGGGCTGGCCCCTGGCATGGGGGGGGTGACATGACCACAGCCTTGTTGGGATGGGCAAAGCTTTGAGGTGGTGCTGGAGGGTAACCCCCAAAGGGTTGAGCCCCAGCCCAGCCTCTGGGGGCTGGCCAGAGCCAGGGAGGGCACATGGGGATCCTGCAGTGCCCTTCCCCTGCAGTAAGGAACTCCCCAGGACTCGGGGTGCCACGATGCACCCCAACTCCCCCTACCCCCACCCCAGTGTCCCCAGAGCAAGAACGAGCCNTTTATATATATATACTTTGCTTTCTCTTCTCTTTTAAATGACTCTGCTTCCTCGCTGTGCGGGGGCTGGCCGGCTCCTCCCCGGCCGGGCTGGGGGGAAAGGGAGGGAGGTCCTGGGTGGTCACGATCCCATGGGTGCTGGTGCTGGTGGGGCTGGGGTGTCCCCGGAGACATGGCCGAGGGCCCCCACACCCCTGAAATGTGACTCAACCAATGCTGCTTCGCCCAGGGCTGGGGGGTCCGTGGGGGGCTTGCAGGGCTCCCCACAAGGTCCACTCCGGCGTGATGGGGGGGGGGTCCTGGGGCTGCAGCGACAGGGGGGCTGCAAGGAGTCCGCCCCAGGGGGGTGAGAGGGGGCTGCAGCCAGGCCCGAGGTGCAGGATCCCCTCCCTGCTCAGCGTGCCAGGCTCTGTCCTGGGGTGCCAGGCTCTGTCCTGGGGTGCCAGGCCCTGTCCTGGGGTGCTGTGCACAGCTCACGGTGAGTGCGTGGCTGGGCTGCTGCGGTTGGAGCTGGGTGAGAGGCTGGGGCTGCAGCTGCCCGGGGGGGGCCCCAGGCTGCCAGCGCGGGGACCACCCTGCTGCCNCCTCCCCGTGCTGCAGAGCCTGGCCCTGCTCCCCGCCAGCTCAGCACTGGCACCACCGTGCACCCCCACAGCCCCCACCCTGCCTTGGGGTGGGGAGGGGGCTGGGGCAGGGCCTGCCTGGTGCNTGGGGGGGGGGTCCTGGGGCTGCAGCGACAGGGGGGCTGCAAGGAGTCCGCCCCAGGGGGGTGAGAGGGGGCTGCAGCCAGGCCCGAGGTGCAGGATCCCCTCCCTGCTCAGCGTGCCAGGCTCTGTCCTGGGGTGCCAGGCTCTGTCCTGGGGTGCCAGGCCCTGTCCTGGGGTGCTGTGCACAGCTCACGGTGAGTGCGTGGCTGGGCTGCTGCGGTTGGAGCTGGGCGAGAGGCTGGGGCTGCAGCTGCCCGGGGGGGGCCCCAGGCTGCCAGCGCGGGGACCACCCTGCTGCCCCCCCAGCGTGTCCATGCCCTCTGAGTTCTCCAGCATCTCCTGGATGAGGGGAGGCATCGAGCCTGGGATCTCCATCTTCAGTGTGATCACCCGCTCGGCGCCTGCGGGAAGGGCTGGGGTCAGGGCACAGCTGGCACCCCCCAAATCAGCATCCCTAAACCATCACCCTCGGCCCTGCTCCTCCTAGAGGGCAGAGGACAAGGGGCATGGCCACATCCCCAAGGTCCCTGGAGGATGCAGTGCTGTGGGTATTCCCTCTGGAGCACACTGGAGGTGGATGAGCGACCTGGACCCCCACCTCCTGCCAACGCCAAGCCCAAAGGGATGCTCCCCCCACCCCGGGATGATCCCCTGGGACACAGAGCTGCAGGAGGGCAGCTGCCCCTCCCTCCCCAGCGCTCACCCTTGGCGCTGATGCTGCGGAGATCTGTGATCTTCATGAGCATCTTGGGGAACATGTGGGGCTTGTTGGGCCTCCTCTTCCTCACGTAGATTTTCAGTGCCTCCAGCAGTGGCTCCTGCAGCTTGTCCACTCTGTCAGGCTGCTCCAGGTCCTGGCGGTCTGCAGGGGGTGGGAGACACAGTACTTTTGGAGAGAGGGAGCCACACACATCCTGTCATTCCCCCTTGCCCCCTCCATGGGTGCAGCTGAGTCCTAGCTCCCTGCAGCAGGCTCCGTGGGGTTAGCTGTGCCCCCGCAAAGGGCACCATTTGGGGCCTTCTTGGTCAGCTGTTTGGGGAGGGCAGCCAGGCAGGTGCCAGGGCACTGGTTAGGGTGCCCAGCTCAGCACTCACCTCCACAGATGAGGCAGATAGCACTGAGCAGCCCTGTCTCAGCATCGTCCATCTCCAGCGGCAGCAGCTGGTTGGCGAAGGCGAACACCAGGTCTGTGAGGGGCCCGAAGCCAGCGTTGTGCATCTGCGTGCGGTTCAGCGTCAGCCCATCCGAGAAGGTCATGGTGTCCTGCTCCGGCGTGTAGCGCGTGCAGATCCGCAGGATCTAGGGTGGGGGTGAGGGTAGGGGCTCAGCCCAGCGTCCCCTCCCCATCCCCATCCCCGTCCCTGTCCCCACTCTCACCAGGATGTCGAGGCAGGCAGCTTTGAGGAGGGTGATCTGGTCAGCGATGGTGAGTGTAGTGAAGCCAGGGAGCTGCTTGGCAAACTCCACTGTCTTGATGATGCACTTGGTGGACAACTCGCTGAACTTGTCCCACAGGTCGATGTCCAGGGAGACTCGCTGCTCTGAGCTGTTGTTCTGTGGCACAGGGTGGAGGGTATGAGGGCACAGGATGCATGTGGAGGGCTAGCATGTTCCCCAGCCCCTCTGGGACCTGCCCCCAGCACTCACCGTAGTGTATTTGCCGAGCTGGCAGAGGGCAGGGAAGGTCTCCTGGTGAGCTTTGCGCACCTTCTCGATGAGCTCCTCCACCTCGGGTGTGATGATGTAGCTCTCCGAGCACTCTGGCTTGGGCACATCCTTCTTCTTCTTGTTCCGGTCATTGCGGACGGCTGTGGGGACAGCAGGGTCACTGTCACCCAGCCCCTCTGCCACACCACGCTCTGCTCCCCCCACCCCACCCTGGGCAGGATGAGGACCCTAGCACCAGTGATGGGGTGACAAATGGCCAGTGGGGCCACCAGCCCTGCACAGCTCTCCTTTAACAAGCCCCAAGTCATTAGGGGTGACATCACACTGGGGAGGGGAGGTGGGTGAAGGTGGAGGAGGGGCAGATGGACCCACCACACCCCTGGCCATGGGGACAGCACTCTGCTCTGCTCTGCAGAGCTGACAGAGCAGAGAAAGGCACCAGAGAGAGAAAATGGCAGCTGAGGCACTGCGCTTGTCATGGGGGTGGGCGGAGGACAGGGAGGCAGCTGGAGGGGAGCGGTGGGAGCAGACAGGCACAGCCCCACACCCCATGGGGATCAGCATCTGCGGGCCGAGGGGGGCAGGACCCCCACCTTGGGTGCAGGGTGAGCCCCTGGGATGCTAAACCTCCCCATCCATGGCCGTGCTTAGGCCCCCTCCCAGCATCTGCCAGCCCCCTCCTGGGGGAAGGGAGGGGGAGCCACAGGCCCCACAGGGCAGCAGATGGGGCAGGCCTCAGGGAGGCAGCTGTGCCCCAGCAGCCCTGGCCTCCGGTCAGCCACCCCCGGCGATGCCGCACGGCGCGGGGGGTACAGCCGGGCACCATGACAACTGGCATGCACACACCAGGAGGCCTCCTCAGCGTCATTTATCTCTGACATCATCAATCACACGTTGCCCAGACAACAGCCGAGCTGTGACACAAAACCAGGGGCCCCCCTATCCCCCCCACACCCCCCAGGGCCTTGCTGGGGATGGCTCACTGCAGGCAGAACACCCCTGGCTGCTGCCAGGCAGGATGTCCTGATCCCTGCCCCATCCTTGTCCCTGTCCCCGTGCACACTCACACTCCTTGGACATGCCAACTTCGAAGCACTTCTGGAGGCGGCAGTACTGGCAGCGGTTGCGCGTCACCTTGTTGATGATGCAGTTCTTGTCCCGGTGGCACGTGTACACCATGTTCTTCTGGATGCTGCGGCGGAAGAAGCCCTGGAGACCCCACATGTCCCCCAGTCAGTGCCCAGTCCCGGGCCCCAGGGAGCCGTGGGGACAGTGGCCCTGGCAGCTCTCACCTTGCAGCCCTCGCAGGCGCTCACCCCGTAGTGGTAGCCCGAGGACTTGTCCTGGCAGACGAAGCAGGGCTTGTAGATGCGGGGCAGGGGTGGGGGTGAGGGTGGGCTGGGCACGATCTCCTCCGAGCTGGTGCTCTGTGTCTCCACGGCTGTGGGGAAAGAGGTGGCACTCAGAACAAGGAGAAGCCCAGGCAGGCTTGGCCTCAGGGGATCTCCACCACCCTGCACCCCCCTCAGCAATGCCAGGGCTGGTGGCCAGGTCTGGTGGTCCTGCTAGACCTCCCCGTGCCCAGCTCAGCCCAGCCCTGCCTGGCCACAGGGCCAGGTCACACAGGGCTGGTGGGGAGAGGATGTGAGCTGGGAAGATGCAACTTGACATTTCCAGGCCATGGAAATGACACAGAATTCAGGGAGACAAAAAAAAACAAACTACAAAGAAAGCAAAGGCAAGGCAGGATGGCTCCCAGGAGCCCTCCCCATGCTGCTGGGGTCTGTGGGGCTGGCACGGTGCATCCTGGCACAGGAGGGGCCCAGTGCCAGCCACTTACTCACACAGGTCTGCACACACGTGTGCACAGTCCAGGGACCACCCCCTGTGCCCAGCACCCCAGAGCTGCAGCCATGGCCCCCCCTAAAAGGGCAAGGCACAGTGGTAGCCAGCCAGCACCCCATGGGACCCCAGTGGGGGGACACTCCTGAGGGCAGCACTGGCCTGGTCCCCACAACAGGCAGCCCATGGCCACCACGTGCTGCAAAGGCCTTTCCAGCCCAGGGGGATGCAACCAGTGCCCCCCACACCCCACAAATTCATGGGGTGTTCCTGCCCCCCGCTCCAGCACCCTAAAATTCCATGGGATGTGTCTGCTTCCTCCTGCCCCCCCTTAAGAACACCTCCTGCGTGACAGGACCACCTAAGAGGTGTGTGAGCCCGCCCCAGGACAAGCCTTGTCCCCCCACCCTAGTGCACCCTGGCTGGGGAGGGGGTGTGGGGTGCAGGCAGGGTGCCAGCCCCCAGCATGGGGTGCAGCCAGGCAGGGGTTAAGTGCTCCCCAGCTCCTCCGGGATGTTTGCAAATGTTTTTCT
>VWZO01005721.1:339750-354986 GCA_013396975.1 Bucco capensis | reverse complement strand
CCTCCATCACCACCACTACCGGCACGACGGTGTTTCCCCCTCCACTCCCCACCACCAATTCTGAACACCGGGAGAAAGNAATGGAGCGCCTCGGGAGGCGGAGCTTCATTGGCTGGCGGGGAGGGGTGTGGGCGGGGCCGGCGCTACATTGTAACTCTTTGAAGTCTCCAGAAGGCGGAAGGGGAGAAAGTGGGTGCGCGCGCCGCGGGGAAGGTGGGGGAGCTCTTAAAGGGACCGCGCGTTAGACCCCTCGGGGCAAAATTATCTCTAGGGTCATCCAATCCACCTACCCCTACCTGCTCCAGCAGGGTCACCTACAGCAGCTTGCCCAGCATCACCTCCAGGAGGGCTGGGAATCGTTCCAGAGAAAGAGACTCCACAACCTCTCTGGGCAGCCTGGGCCAGGGCTCTGGCACTGTCAGAGCAAGGAAGTTACTCCTCATGGAACATCCTAGGTTCCAGTTTGTGCCCATTGACTCTTGGTCTGGGCACCACTGAGCAGAGTGTGGCCCCAGCCTCTTGCCCCCTGCACCCTTCAGCTCTTGCTCAGCATGGAGCAGCTCCCCTCTGGCTCTGCTCTGCTCCAGGCTCAGCAGCCCCAGGGCTCTCAGCCTTTCCTCCTCCTGCCAGGGATGCTTCAGTGCCCTCAGCATCTTCCCAGCCTCTGCTGGACTCTCTCCACTAGTTCCTTGTCTCTCTTCAACTGGGGAGCCCAGAATTGGACCCAATCCTCCAGCTGTGGCCTCACTAGGGCAGAGTAGAGAGAGAGAAGAACCTCCCTTGACCTGCTGGTCACACTCTTCATACACCCTTTTATTTTAAGAAGACAACGGTATTTTGGGTTGCATTGCCCCCTGCATCCCCCAGGGCCCTGCAGCACCCATGCCAGGAGAGCTGGGTGCACATCAGGCTGCTCTTCTTCTTCAGTTTTCCGCTGTGAGCTCAGCAGATCAAGGTGGGACACTCCAGACCAGGTGTAGTCGGTGAGGCCTGGCACACAGGAGCCCAGTGTGGCCACTGACCCTGTCTCCAGCACACCGGGGCCGCTGGCCGTGGCGAGGCCCAGCCGCCGGCATGTGCTCAGCCCAGAGGAATGTGCCAAATCACTCCCAGATGTGCACGCAGCCAGCCTGTCACCCCCTCTGCCGCCCACCGGGGACCCCTCAGCACCCTGCCTTGGGGCTGAACCCAGCACCGGCCATATCCTGCTCGGCTGCAGGGCCCAGCCCCAGCCTGTCCCACGGCACTGGGGTGCAGAAGTCTGGCATGGCAGAGCAGGCAGGGCAGTGGGGTACCAGGGTGCAGATAAGAGGTGCCACCAGGGCAGAGCTGTGTCCCCGCTGTCCCCATCCGACCAAGGTCCCACAGGCCTTAGCCAACACGGGGCCCAGCACTGGCATGGAGGGGTTGTGTGGGGTCCTGCCCCGCACCCCCGGCCCCGGTGCCCGGCAGGAGCGCAGCCGAGCGGAACGGGGCTGTCAGATGGAATCTGGGTGCCGGCGGTGACGGCGCGGCGGGAGGGGGCCGTGCCCGCCACGTGGCTGCTTATGTAAGGAGAGTGCAAGGGAGGACAGGGAGATGGTCAGGGCACCGGGGACATCGGCGAGGGGACGCCGGGCCCCCGCCGTGCTCACGCAGGCAGCCGCGCAGCCGGACACGCACGCTGAGGGCAGCCTGTGGCACAGCCACCGGCCCCGGTGGGCACGGCACGTGTGTGCGGGAGCGAGGGGATGTGGGGACACGTGTGCTGGAGTGAGGGGACGGGGCCCCGATGGCCCCTCGGCCTCCCCGTGCTGCTGCTGCCTTCGCCACACTGCAGGGCCTCGATGTCCTGGAGTGCCCTGGGGTGTCCTGGGGTGTCCCGGCGCCAGCAGAGATGTCCCTGAGCCACGGAGCTCCTTCCAGGCGCTGGCAGCCCCTGGCTGAGCAGTGATGAACAGCTCCGGCGGGAGCTCCGGCACCCGCGCGCCTCAGGCCGTCTGCGCTATCGATTTTTCATCCACTGCGGCAGAGATCGGAGCCAGGCTCGGCACGGCCACGGGCACTCCGGCAGGCTGGCACAGCCAGGGCAGCTGTGTGCCTATGCTATCAGGCCAGGTCCCCCCATGTCACCTCGCTCTCCCTGTTCCCACCCACATAGGTCACCTTGGGGGACAGTGCCAGGACCAGGGACCCTCCAGCTCTGCCATGGGGCACCCAACACAGCTGATCTGGCCCAGGTGTGGAGATGCTTCTCCCACCACAGCCTGCCCAAGCAGCCACCACCTCAGCCACCAGCACGGTGGGCACAAGGTGGGGCCAGCGATGGAGCAGTCGGGGTGACGTGGGGAGGAGGGGCACCTGGGTGACGTGGGGAGCAGGGGCACTGGGGTGACGTGGGGAGCAGGGGCACTGGGGTGCCCACCCGCATCACCTGCCGCGTCACTGCGGTCACACACGCTGCCAGCCACTTCCTTCCCACTGCTGTGGGCTGTGTCACACCAGCGGGGCTGCCACAGGGTCGGATGCAGCCACAGCGGCCCATGGAGAGGTGAGAGGGGGTCCCCTGGCAGCCTATGCCAGGCCCAGCTCTGCCCATGGCTGTGGGGATGCCTATCCCCGTTCAGCCCCACAGCCTGGTGATGGGTGACAGGAGCACAGTCCCTGCTCAGCCCCGTGGTGCTGTCAGGGGGACACAGGGACATGGAGCAGAGCGGGCACAGCCTGACTTGAACCCACTGCCCCCCCTCCATGCTGCTGCACACGTCTGACACATGGCAGCTCTGGCTATAAATAGTCCCTCAGCAGCCATGGGCTGAGCCCTGCTCGGGGCCCAGCTGGGGCTACCAGCCACCCCCAGCCCTGCCATGCTACCCCTGCCTCAGTTTCCCCACTGCTCCCCATGGGGAACAGTGAATGGGAAAGGGCCCAGCAGCCAGAGCCTGGCCTGGCATCTGCCCAAGGTGTCCCCTGGCACAGCAAGGGATGGGCAGCACCCCAGTGTGCCAAAATGGGGAAGGGGGGCANTGGAGCCCCAGCCCCTCCCCACTCCCCCCTGCCTGGGGCCCCCCACCCCCTGAGCCAGGGAAGCTGCAAAATTAGGTCAAAGCCTCTATTATTTAACACAAGCAGAGGAGCCAGTGCCAGGAGCTGGGGGGGCTGCAGGCCAGGAGGAGAGGGGCTGGGGGGGAACAGGGCCAAGCCCCCCCAAGTCTTGGGGCAGAGAGGGAGTGGGGAACGGCAGAAGCAGAAACAGGAGCCAGCACTGGGCAAGAACAACTTTATTAATGCCAGGAGATAGAGAGGGACCCCAGTGCCCCCCCCCCCCNGTGGGGATGCCTATCCCCGTTCAGCCCCACAGCCTGGTGATGGGTGACAGGAGCACAGTCCCTGCTCAGCCCCGTGGTGCTGTCAGGGGGACACAGGGACATGGAGCAGAGCGGGCACAGCCTGACTTGAACCCACTGCCCCCCCTCCATGCTGCTGCACACGTCTGACACATGGCAGCTCTGGCTATAAATAGTCCCTCAGCAGCCATGGGCTGAGCCCTGCTCGGGGCCCAGCTGGGGCTACCAGCCACCCCCAGCCCTGCCATGCTACCCCTGCCTCAGTTTCCCCACTGCTCCCCATGGGGAACAGTGAATGGGAAAGGGCCCAGCAGCCAGAGCCTGGCCTGGCATCTGCCCAAGGTGTCCCCTGGCACAGCAAGGGATGGGCAGCACCCCAGTGTGCCAAAATGGGGAAGGGGGGCAAGGAGGAGCTGCACCAGGACCCCCCAGTTCAGTGGTGGCATCGAGCCACCTCGCCAGGCTCTGCTTTGGCACTGGGTGCCCAGGGAAAGGACACAGCTGATCTTCTCATGTCCTGCCCCAGGGGAGAGCCCACAAGCCATGCTGCCAGGAGCCAGGCTGGGGCTGGCACACAATGGGGCCACAGCGTGGGGCCAGGGGAAACTGAGGCACACCAAGGACCCATCCTGCCCCCAGCCAACACCTCATCCCTGGCTGNCCCCCCCCCCCCAAGTTGGACAGAACCTGGAGCAGAGCACAATGGGCACCTCTCTGCCAGCACTGACCCCTGGAATGGGGCTGGCACCGGGACAGTCATTCCTGCAATCAGGGCTTGGGGAGAGCCCAAAGGCTCCAAACAAACAGGGAGCAAACACATCCATAGGTCACAGCAGGAGCAATGCCAGCTCCTGGGATCACAGGGTAGGAGGGAAGCCAGGAGCACCCACAGTCCATGGTCATTGTGGGTGCCAGGCTCCCACCTCAGCTCCAGCCACATCAAACCAATAATAATAATATTAAATATCAATGAAACCACCCCAGAGCAAGGGCCCCAGGGCAGGACTCAACAGCTGAGAGCTCTGGGAGCCCTTTCCCTGCTCCCACCCTGGCCCAGCCAAAGGAGCCACTGACATCCTGGGGCAGTGTCTGCCCAGCCCACGCCAAGGGGCTGTGGGGAGGGGGCTGCCAGGGGGGTTAGCACAGGCCCTGGGCCAGGATGCTGCCCACCAGCGTCATGTCCTGCAGCTTGTGCTCCACTGCTGCCTCCTCTATCTTCAGGGAGACCTGGGGTAGAGTCAAGAGCCACTTAGCATCATGTTATGAGACCCCTGCCCCACTGCCAGACCCCTGCCCCACTGCCAGACCCCTACCTTGGCCAGCCTGGCCTCCTTGGCCTTCTTCAGCTCGAGGACACCACGGGACTCCAGGAGGGTGACAAGGGACAGACACTCAGCCTGGTCAACAGCAGGGAGATGCTGCCGCCGGCAGACTTGGCTGTAGGTGTCATGGAGCTGGGGGAAGGCAGGGTGGGTGTTAGAGCACAGCACCTTGCCCAAGGGAAACCCCAGGGACACCCACCAGCTCCCCGAGGGTGCCATTGCCACTCACCTTCCCCAGCGTCACCTCCTGGCTGTGCAGGCGTCGGGTGAGCAGCAGCAGGGAGCAGATCAGCACCTTCTGCTGCAGAGGGAAGGTGTCCTGGGCCCCCTGGCCCCCTGCTGCCAGCCTGTCCCCAAACACCTCGGAGATCACGCGGGAGACATGCAGCAGCCCCACGCGCTTGGGGACAGGAGACGCCTGGGAGTCACCTGTGGGACAGACAGAGCTGCAGGGGACCTCAGGGAGATGGGGAACAGCACAGAGCTGGTGGCCCAGAAGGGGACCCCAGACTCCCCACTGAGGTCAGCCCAGAGGTGCTGGTGCAGCAGCTACTCACCACTGGGCAGTGGCTTGAGCAGGGTCTGACTCCTCACCTCCAGCTCCACCACCTCCACAGCACGCCTGGGGAGAGACACTGCTAAGCCCTGGGCAGAGCAGCCACCCTGGCATGGGCACCCCCAGAGCAGGGGAGCCACATAGGGCTCACACCAGCCCTGGCACCACTGGATTTTGGGGCAGTCACTGACCTGCAGACATCCAGAGCCTTGCGAGCATCACCAGAGACAGCAGAGACCTTGCGGGCACAGAACTGGAGTGCAGCAGCATCCAGCACAGGGTCACCAGCCACCTGCCAAGGCATCACACACCATCAGTGCTGCTTGCTACCCAGGTGGGCACAGAGCCCAGGTCCCCCCGTGTGTCCCACCATGTCCCCACCTGTCCCAGCCTCTCTGTCAGGATGGCAGTGAGCTGCTCCCTGCTGTAGGGTGGGAAGTGCAGCAGCTGAGGGCTGCCAGCTGGCCGAGCAGCGAGCCTGGCCAGGCTGCGGTCTGTCAGGTCCAGAGCATTGGCCAACCCTGTGGGCACAGCAAGGGGAGGCAGGATGGAATGGGGCAAAGGCAAACCTCTCCCCAGCCCCCCGAAACAGGGAGGGTCCCCAGGATGGGCAGGGTCGTGGTTCCATGCACTCACCTACGAGGACAAGCCTGGAGCCAGGCAGTTGGGGCCACTCGAAGAGGGTGTAGAGCACATCCTGCCCCTTGCTTTCCAGCTGGTCCAGCTCATCCAGCACCAGCAGGCTGCAAGGAGAGAGGGAACCTGAATCAGCTCAGCTCTACCCACTGCCCCAAGGTCCATTAGCAGCACCCTGAGCACGAAATGCTGCCGCTGGGGCATCAAGGGTGGGACCCCACACCACCCCCCAGGGCAGAGAACTCACATCATGGGTCCCTTGGCTGTCAGCTGCTTCTCCAGCCTCCTCACCCCCTCCCGGCTAGTGCCACCAGGCAGGCCTAGCTCCTGTGCCATGGCAGGGAAGATGCTTGCTGGGCTGCTCAGTGACATGCAGTTCAGGACAATGGTTTTGCTCCCGGTGAGCTCATCCTGCTTTGAATGGGAATATTAACACTGCTGCCCAACCATGGTCCCCCCTCCACCACCTCTCCCTGCCAATCTGCTCCACCAGCACCCCCAAAAGAGGAGCCCTGGCCACAGCACACCTTGCAGTCGAGCAGCACGCGGCTCAGGCAGGCTGTCTTCCCAGTCCCAGGAGCTCCAGAGATGTAGAGGCTGCCAGGTCGGTGCCCACGGACATGCTCCCGCAGGAACTGTCGGATGATGCCAGTCTCCCTCTCCCTGCCATGCAGCTGGTCAGGCACTGCCGTGTGCAGCACTCGCTTCGCCTGCTGGTAGCAGGTACCTGAGGAGAGGAGAGAGCTCAGCGGGGCTGTGGCACCACGGGGACACTGTCCCCCTCCCCAACCATACTCACCTTCCTGCCTGAAGAGCTGAGTGTGGGCAGATTGCCTGCCTGGCCCTGAGCTCTTGGGGGTCTCCTGCCCCTGGCGCTGTGAGGAGAGCCCCCCCGGGCTCTTGGGCTTCTCAGGAGAGGCTGTAGGGTCCCCGAAGAGCAAGCGGCGCCCCTGGTTCTCCTTGTTGCGCTTGACCGGGGAGCAGGGCTGGGCGTGGGGGAGGTTGCAGAGGTTGTCATCACCTGCAGAGGAGAACGGTCAGCAGAGTGGGCGAGAGCATGGGTAGCCCCCCTCACCCAAAGCAGGTTTTCCTCCCCAAAGCAGAAGGAAGCCACAAATCCACCTCCCCCAGTCCCTCCAGGGCAGGGTCCCATGGGAGGGGGCAGTGGGCTAAGGGCTCACCCAGGCGCTTGCGGGGACTCAGCGGGAGCACGTTGGTGCGGGCTGAGCGTGTGCTAGGGGCTGTCCGGCTGAGCTCCGCGGGGCCCGAACCGCCGGGGCAGCGCGGCAGCCGCGGGGTGGGGGGGTCAGAGCCGATCTTGGCCGGGGTGGTGGCGGCGAGGCGGCGGGAGCTCCTCCTGCGGGGAAAGGCGATGGTGGGCTGCTGCTGCGGGCTGCTGCTGGCCATGGCGGGGGATCTGCGGATGGAGAGGAGACACCGGTCAGGCGGGGAGATCCTCCAGCTCCCTGTCCTCCCTCCCGATCGCCCTGCTCTGCCTCCCCCAGCCCTGTCCCCCACAGCGGCACAGCCTTACCCCTCCATGTCCCCTCCCTGTCCCCCACCCCAGCCCCACGTACCCGTGCCCGTGCCCCCGCACACCTTGCCCTGCCACCACCAACCTTCTCGCGCCAATTCAGCCCCAGCTCTGCACTTCCCGCCACCTGGCCGAGCCGGCCCCGCCCCCGCCATCCCATTGGCTGAGCTGGCCGCCGCCGCCGCCAATCGCAAAACCTCGCGCCAAGGAGCCACAGAAAGGGGCGGGGCTTGGGGCGGAACAGCCAATCAGCGAGGGGCGCGACGTCTGCCGGGAGATGCTGGCGCGGCGCGCGGCGCATACTGGGAGCTGTGGTTTGCCGGGAAGATGCTGGCGCCAGTGCTCCCAGTAAGCCCTGATCTGCCTCCCGGTAACGCCACTGCCGCCAGCTCGGCCTTCCCAGTGCCCCTCAGTCCTACCTCCCCTGTGCTCCCAGTGCCCCTCAGTCCTACCTCCCCTGTGCTCCCAGTGCCATCAGCCCTCCTCCCAGCTCCCCCTGCTCCCTCCCAGTACCTCCCTTGCCGCAGGCAGAGAGCCTTAGCCCTTAGCCCCTGGGGCCATCACCAACCCCCAGACAGGGCCCTTGACAAGTCAGGATCTTTATTACTTTTATTTAAATGCAATTCCAAGCTCCTGGGGTTTTATTCTGTTCCCTCTCAAACCCACTCCGGGGCTTGGGAGCACCCAGTGCTCAGGGAGAACCTTTTTTTGACCTTTATTTAAACCAAAAAGCAGCACTGGGGGAAGGGGACGACGACAAGGGGGTGGCTGTGTCATCCTCCAGTGTCCCCTCCCCCTAAACACCCCTCGCTGCTGCCACGCTCCAGCCCAAACTGGGAAAGTTTCCATCTTCATAGGAAAAAAACCCAACCCCAACCAACACCCAGAACAGTCAGTGAAGGGGGTGGGGGGGTCAGCACCACCCCCTCCCCACACTCCCCGAGCCCACCGGCCTCCTACAGTACAAAAGAGATCAGTAACTACAGTTAATGTCCAGCCCCCCCCTCCCCAGAACCGTGAGTAAATAGAGAGAACCCAGCCCAGTACCGGCAGTGGGACAGGGTGTGTGTAAGGCAACGCGTCAGCCCGACCCCCCTCGTGGGGCTAGGACCCCCAGGGCCCTCCCCATGCTCCCCCTTGGCTACATAAAGAACCAGAACAACCCAACCCCCAGCTCCCTCCAGGGACAATTAGTGTTAAAATGCTCTAGTTTGGTGATTCAGTGCTCCAAGCCAGGTGGCCACCACTGGCCCTGTCCTCGCCCCATCCCAAGCCATTGTCACTGCTGGGTGGTGGCACAGGAGCAGGAAGGGAGATCTCTCCCTTCCCAGCCCCCACTGGGGTCTCCCTGGATGGTCCCACTCACCCCCTGCTCCTCCTCTGTGCAAAATAGCAATCGGCTGTGGTGAGGTAACAGGCTCCACCAGGGATCTACTGGGATAATGGGGATCTGCTGGGGGTAACAGGGATCCACTGGGGTAACGGGGCCCTGCCAAGGTAACAGGAATCTGCCTGGGAATGATGGGGCTCCCCTGGGGTAACAGGGCTCTACCAGGGTAATGGGGATCTGCCTGAGGGTAACGGGGCCCTGCCCAGGACAATGGAGCCCCACCAGAGTAACAGGGATGTGCCCAGGGGGAACGGGGATCTGCCATCCTGTCCCAGCTCCCCTCCCTCTGCCAGTGATCCCGCTGCACATCCATCTCCTGCCCCAACTGCAGCTTCTCTCCAAGCCCTCACTCTGCCTGGCACCCTGAGCCACCACCTCTGGTCCCACCAACCAGCCACATGCAGCTTGGTCTCTGCCCCAAGTCCTTGTGCTGTGGCTGCTCACAGAGTCCTGGCAGGAGCAGCAAGGAGGAAAGGACCCAGCAAGGTCACTGAGTCCTGTGGGAGACATGTAGGTGAGGAGGGGCTGGCAGAGAGAGCTGGGCTGGGGGAGATGTGCTCGTCCTAGCGTGGCTGTGAAAGCCAAAGCCACTGGGAGTGTCTCATGCAGGGTCCTGGGAGGCAGGGAGGTGGGGAGGGCCCGTCGGAGGAAGGGGAAGGAGCTCCATCTCTCTGCTCAGGAACAATCTGCCCGTGCAGCCCGCTTTCACCTGGGGATGGGGGGCAGAGGGGGTGCCCCACGGGTAGCTGCAAGACAAGAAAAACCCTTAAATACCCAGAAGAACCTGCAGGGAGGTGGCTGGCATGGCGTGCCCCATGCTGCTGCGGCACACACCAGAGGCAGCTGCCAGCCCTGGTTCAGGGCATGGCTGCTCCAGTGGCTCTGCAGAGCCGGATCCGGCACGTCTGTTTTCCCTCCTCCTCCTCACACCCACACCAGCTGCCTCCCCCCCTCCTCATGCTCCCCGCAGAGCTCTGGAGCCTGGGATTTGCGAGGCGAAGCAGCGGCTGCAGCACGCATGGAGAGCTCAGGGCTCTTCAAATCCACATGAAACATTCATGGCGCTAAAAATAAACGAGCATCCCCTTCTCCCCGGAGTCTCCTCCGGCAGCCGCAGGGCTGACGTGCAGCAGCAGCACAGCAGTGCCACAGCACCAACAAGGGCACTTTGCACTGGGGCTGGCAGCCTTGGGGCTGAATGCTGCTGCTCAGGGCTCGGTTTGGGGCACACAGGGGCTCATGATCTCCCCAAGTCCAAGCTCCAGCCATGGGAGCTGGCTCCTGGCATCCTTTCCTAAACTCTCCAGCTCCAATGGTCTTAGTGCAGGAGGGGAAAAAGCCCTGTGGCATTTCTCTGTGCAGGCTCAGCAGGAAAAAGAGGGGACAGGTGGGCTGGGACACCTGCACAGCCCAAATTCTCAGGGGTCCCTCCCTGAGCTCAGCACCACAGGGAAAATGCACAGACCCTAAGGCAATGCTGCTGCACCAGGAAGGACATGGATCAGGAGCTTGGGGTGGCTCATGCCAGGCCCTGCATGGCGACAAACAGGACAGTGTGTGGCCCTGGCTGCACTGCTGTCACCTCCTGCCAGCCACAAGAGTGCAGGAGGGAATCCAGGCCACATCAGCCAGCAGGATACCTCCTCCTCCCTTACCTCTGTTTGTTTTGCTAGGGTAGATTCTCTGGAAGTATTTATATTCTTCTGGGGCTGGGAAGTCTTCGACAGGATGAAAGGAGTATTTGGATTCAAAGTCATCTGCAAAGAAGGGAGGCAAAATGAGCAGGTCAGATGAGAGCAGGAGGCTGTGCATGACCACAGCTGCTGTGCTGTGCACTGGGACAGCCCCAGCCCCAGCTCCAGCCCTGCCGGGAGCAGGGATCCCCATCCCCCACTCACCCAGGAATGCTCTGACGCTGGCGATGGAGTCACGGTGCCCGTTGCGCACCGGAGGCGGTGGCGGTGGTGGCCCGGCCGGTGTCCTGGNCCCCCCGTTCCGCAGCATTGGTGGAGGGGGTGGCGGGGCTGCAAGGAGAGCTAGGTCAGCAGCGGCACGGCCCACCGTAGCCTGCCAAGGTCCAGCATCCCCAGGGCCAACCCTCCCTCCGGCAGCAGGGCCAAGGACATGCTCCAAGGTAGCTTTCCAGGCCAGCTGCTGAGCCAGATCACGCCAGCAGCCAGAGCGGCTGAGCCAGGGATGCTCCTACACACGCCCAGAGGAGATTTCCTGCTGGCTCCTGACATCTGCATTCCTCCTGTCAGCTGCAGTGGAGGGGACAGGCCAGCCTGCTTCCCCACGGCTCCCTGCCCACTCCCGGTGCAGCTGCTCCATCCCCCAAACAGCCAGACCCAGGTCCTCTGCACAAGAAGGGATCTGAGGGGCAACCACCAGCCTACACACTAGAGGATTTGAGGGCAGCAGCAACACATAAGAGTGCAAAACACTGCCTGCTGTGGCTGGAAAGCCACATCTGCACTGCCATCAAGGTGGTAACGGGACACACAGCCCCTCCAACCCACCTCTGGCTCTTGCCCAGCCTCCCACAGATGCACAGTGGCAGTTCATGCTCCTCATTAGGCTAATTACAGCCAGACTAACAGAGCAGCTCCCCAGCCGTAAGTCAAAGGAGGGATTCTGGCAGGGCCGGAAGGACAGAGCGGCTTGGCAGGGAACCAGGCGGGAGCTGCGGTCTGGACGCCGAGCCCAGGAGCACACGGGGAGGGGCACTGGGGAGAAGCCATCGCCACTCCCGGCACTGGGGACACGCTCAGTCCCTCCTCTGTGTGCCTGGGGTGGGAACAGCGAGTGGATTTCACCCAGCCACCCCTTCGAAGGGTGCCCGACACCAAAACCCCTGCACCAGCGGTGACAGAGCCTTTGTCACCAGCAGTGCTCTGAACCACACAGCCCAGAGAGGAGAAGGGCTGTTCTCAGGGGCTGAGCGAGCGTGCTGGCTGCTCTGCCCAGGGAAAGGCTTCTCCCTGCTCTGCCAAGGCTTTCTGTCACCGCCTCAGTGACATTTAGGAAGCTCAGGGGAGCGACCGCAGCATCCATGGCTCAGGCTCTACCATGTTCTCACCTCCCATCCCAGGAGGACACATCAACCTCACAGGCAGACACAATCCACCACCAACAGGCATGAAAGGAGCTGGATAAACAGAGGCCAGGACCAGGGACATGTATTGAAGGTGACAGTCCAGCCACTGCCCCTGGCTCAAGCCTTACACCGACTGCCACATGCAGGAGTAGCCTTGCTATGCCCCCACACTGGCTCTTCCCCTGCTCTCTGCCACCAGCCCCCAAAGACCCCACGGGCAGGTCCTGACCCAGCACAGCTGTGTAGGAGCTGGGGCCGAGCGGCTCTTACCTGCTGCCCGGCTCGGGGGGTCCCTGGCCGGTGGAGGGGGACGACTGCTCTGGAGAGACGGGGAGGCTGAGGAGGGCGGCGGAGGGGCCAGGCCCCGCAAAGGGCCCTGCGTCTTCTTGTGCAAGGAGTTGTGTCTCTGCGGCAGCTCCGGGGCCGACTCGCTGACGGGGCTGGAAGGGCCGTTGGGAACACCGGGAGGCTGCCGATAAGGGGGCGGCGGAGGGGCGAGAGACTGGCCCTGAGCTCCCGAGCCCGTTCGGATACTGACTGGGGAGGGAGGGGGTTTGATGGGTGGTGGGGCAGGGGGTCCGTCCCTGCTGCCGGCGGGCAGTCGCTGTCCCGGGGTGGGTGGCAGAGGCTTCTCCCGGTTGTAGGAAGTGACCTTGGTGCCGTGGGGTGGAGGTGGGGCAGGAGCGGCGGTGGCCCGGCGGCCCGGTGGGGGAGGCGGTGGGGCAGAGGAGCTGTGCTTCATGCCTGTGCTGCCGGCACTGTTGGGCCGCGAGAGGTCGGGCAGGGAGGGCCTCTGCGTGCGCGGCAGCTCCGGTGGAGAGGCCTGGCTGCTGTCAGCATCATCTTGAGGTCGGCTGTTGCTGGCCGGTACCGGGGGCTTGGGGGCAGCTGCTCTGGTGCCAGGGACTTGAAGGGTTTGCTTACTGGAGCTGTCTGTGGGGAAGGAAAGCAGAGTGAGTGGCCAAGCATGGGCTGGGAGGCAGTGAGAGCGACGTGCTCCATCCCCGAGGCTGCCGGGGCAGCCTGCCCGCTCAGCCGAGGAGGGCCAGACCGCGGGGAACGCTGTCTGGCACAGGCAGGGAGCTGGCAGCGTGCACAGCCACACACAGTTCCTTGCTCACCACTGCTATTCACTCTCTGCCTTGCTGAAAGGCAGGTTGCCACAGAAAAGAGCAGAGAGAAATGTTCAGCTCCCAGGTCCGAGGAGGAGGTTTGTGTCGTGGGACGCTGTGGCATGTGGAGAGCACAGCTCTCTCTCTGGGGTCCTGCTGTAGGGTCGCTGCCTCTAACCTGATGAAATCCCCAGGCAAACATGGCAAATCCTCAACTCCCTCCCCTGCCTGGGGGTCTCCCCAGGGAACTCCTGCACAAACCACAGCCAGGCAGCCATTACCTGAGCTCTCCTTTGCTCCCACAGGTCTGAGCTTGGGCACACCGCCCTGGAAGAGGTTGCCCTTCGGCTGGATGGCAGCTGAGCTCGAGCCGTAGCTGCCACCACCACTGCCCTTGGGCTCTGAAAGGAGAGAGAAAGGGAGGTTCAGCCTGGTATTATCAGCTTCTCTAACGCGGAGCTGCTGGAAACCAGACAGGTGAGAGCCCAGAAGCTGTCCTGAAGGGCACAGCAGCACCCAGGGTGGGGCTGAGAGCCTCCTGGGGACAGGTCAGGCAGGTACTCACTCTCTAGGATTGGTGCACTCCGGTCATTGATTTGTGTCACCTTCTTTAGCTTGGTCCCTTTACAGATATCCTGCAGGAGAGCCCCACGGCCTNAGTGCTGGGGACAAGCCTGGTCACTCATGCCTGTGGGAAGGAAGGAAGGAAGGAAGTGGTCAGGGCCTAGAGGGGAAAGCCAGCAAGCTGGCCATAGAGAAACATGGCCCCAGGCTAGTGTGCTAGTGCCCTGTGCCTGGCGGTCCCCACGTGAGGCAGAGGCTGGAGCTGTTCTTTCCCAGCTGGCTCAAAAGGGCTGTCAGGTTCTCCCAACACCTCAGAGCAGCAGTTCCCTGTGGTGGGAGCCACCACAACACNGGGACTTGAAGGGTTTGCTTACTGGAGCTGTCTGTGGGGAAGGAAAGCAGAGTGAGTGGCCAAGCATGGGCTGGGAGGCAGTGAGAGCGACGTGCTCCATCCCCGAGGCTGCCGGGGCAGCCTGCCCGCTCAGCCGAGGAGGGCCAGACCGCGGGGAACGCTGTCTGGCACAGGCAGGGAGCTGGCAGCGTGCACAGCCACACACAGTTCCTTGCTCACCACTGCTATTCACTCTCTGCCTTGCTGAAAGGCAGGTTGCCACAGAAAAGAGCAGAGAGAAATGTTCAGCTCCCAGGTCCGAGGAGGAGGTTTGTGTCGTGGGACGCTGTGGCATGTGGAGAGCACAGCTCTCTCTCTGGGGTCCTGCTGTAGGGTCGCTGCCTCTAACCTGATGAAATCCCCAGGCAAACATGGCAAATCCTCAACTCCCTCCCCTGCCTAGGGGTCTCCCCAGGGAACTCCTGCACAAACCACAGCCAGGCAGCCATTACCTGAGCTCTCCTTTGCTCCCACAGGTCTGAGCTTGGGCACACCGCCCTGGAAGAGGTTGCCCTTCGGCTGGATGGCAGCTGAGCTCGAGCCGTAGCTGCCACCACCACTGCCCTTGGGCTCTGAAAGGAGAGAGAAAGGGAGGTTCAGCCTGGTATTATCAGCTTCTCTAACGCGGAGCTGCTGGAAACCAGACAGGTGAGAGCCCAGAAGCTGTCCTGAAGGGCACAGCAGCACCCAGGGTGGGGCTGAGAGCCTCCTGGGGACAGGTCAGGCAGGTACTCACTCTCTAGGATTGGTGCACTCCGGTCATTGATTTGTGTCACCTTCTTTAGCTTGGTCCCTTTACAGATATCCTGCAGGAGAGCCCCACGGCCTCGCTGCTCCTCTCGGCTCAGTTTTGGTGGCTCTGTGTTTGCCTGGAGACAAGCAGCATGGTCAGCAGGAGCACATGGACACCCCGACCCACAGCCCAACTCTACCTTCCCACTTCTCCACTCAGCTCAGAGGCATCCCCACCTCTGCCTGCAGCCTTCTCCAAGGCCCTCTTCTAGATGGAGTGACCAGGCTGTCCCAGGTTACATTCCTGGTCTTCAGGACAAGGTTCAGACCCTGTCCTTCCTAAACCCAAGGCACAGCTCACTTATAGCCCCACACAGGCTCTGCTGCACGGGAAACTGAGGCCCATGGGTCACACAAAGCTCTGTATGCTGGAACAAAGGAGGTCCAGAGACAACAGAGGGACCCTGGCAAATAGCCCCAAGCAGAAACAGGTTACCTCCCACCCTGCACGTGCTCATGGCACCAGGCAGCGAGCAGACCCTACCTGGCCGAGGGTGGGGGGCGGGGGGGGGCCCG
>VWZO01005721.1:327374-339669 GCA_013396975.1 Bucco capensis | reverse complement strand
AGTGCTGGGGACAAGCCTGGTCACTCATGCCTGTGGGAAGGAAGGAAGGAAGGAAGTGGTCAGGGCCTAGAGGGGAAAGCCAGCAAGCTGGCCATAGAGAAACATGGCCCCAGGCTAGTGTGCTAGTGCCCTGTGCCTGGCGGTCCCCGGTCCCCACGTGAGGCAGAGGCTGGAGCTGTTCTTTCCCAGCTGGCTCAAAAGGGCTGTCAGGTTCTCCCAACACCTCAGACCAGCAGTTCCCTGTGGTGGGAGCCACCACAACACCCCTGCTCTAAGTCATCACCAAGGCTCCCACCCCAGCACAGAGCTGGTAGCTGAAACTCAGGATGTTCTTCACACGACCACCTCGCTCAGCAGAGAGAAAACGTGGCCAAGCTAATCCTGCACCATCAATCCAGCTCCTTTATCTACAGCCAGACACTGCTCACGTGGAAGTGCGACAGGAGCCCAGAGTCTGTCAGCAGGCACTGTGGCCAGCCCTGGCACACAGCCCCTGCAGGCCCCTCCAGCCTCTGATGCTGGACACATCACCCAGCAGAAGGCAGACAAAGCAGCACAGTGCTGTCCTGTGGTTCACGCAAGGAGAGATGCTCCTGTCCTCCAGCAGCCCTGCCAGATAAGGCAGATCTTCCCAACCACTCAGATCCTACGTCAATTAATCTCCCAACACCCTGAAGACTGTCTGAGCCCTACTCCATCTCCACAGCTCCCCTTGAAGCTGTCCAAGCACGCAGTGAACAAGCTCTTCCAACATCAATCTGATTACATCTCAATTCACCTCATCCCAAGCCCCAAACCAATCTGTCCCACGGCGTGGCTTACCCAGAACAGCTCCCAGTGGGGCTGCACAGAGCCTGGCAGCTCCAGTCGGCACCAGAGACTGAGCCTGGAGGAAGCAGGGACAGGAAGAGGAGCCTGAATCACCGGGAGATCACAGGACAGGCTCCTGGCAAGCTCGTGCCTCTGACAGCAGTGCACAGGTAGGGCTGTCCCAGCAGCACCGGCTCAGGGAATAGGAATGTGATGACTGGAGGCCTTGCTTGTCACCCTGGGAGTTTCGAGGCAGACCAAGAGGCAGGGGATAAATATCCCTCTCCAGGCCATAGATGCCTTTCCCCCCAGGAAAACCTGGGAATTAACCATTAAAGGGGACCACAATACCAACAGGAGGTAAAAACAAGACAGTTTCACACATGAAGCTTCAAACTTCCCATCCCTGACCTCCAGGGCATGCCACCAGGGAGGTCACAGATACATCTGTGACAATGGTGAAAGCTCCTTTAGGAACCCAGGCATAGAAACCCACAACCTCTGAAATGGTTTGTATCAGGGCCTGAAATCCAGATCCCTTCTGAGACTCACCTTCCACTAGATAAACTACAATTTACTGATGCCACAGCTCATGGAGGCCTGGCCAGGTCTGTCCTCATGTGTCAGACATTCCCACTCCCTGTCACTGCAGAGGTGTGAGAACAGGAAACACAGAGCAGCAGCATCACTGCAATGCCAGTGGCTCCCCTGCCCTCCAGCAAACCACCAGCTCTCTGTGGTTCAGCAAGATAAAAAAGTAAACTGCCTTTTAATTAAAAGCAGCTCTTCTACCAAGAGAGAAACTCCTCAGCTACAGACACCCTCATCAGAAAGACATACTCCCTTCTATCTGCTGGCATTTTCAAAGTCACTTGAGATCCCCAGTTCTCTGGTGGCACCTGCACCCTCCCCTGACACGTGTGGTACTACTCTGCTCCAGACAGAGCTCGAGGCCTTGCACAGAAGAGCCAAAGTCCAGCAATTTCTCCTTGAGCCCCACCATGCTCCCCAGACTGGAACAAAGCCCAGTGAACCCATTCAGCCTCTACCTTTCCCACCAAAGCAAGATCAGAGACAGCTCATAACGAGCTCGTCTGGGATCTGCCGGCGCTGCCAGGACATGTTGCTACAGGAGCACTTTCCCCCCTGCTCCTTCCCCCCTTCCAGCAGGATGGCAGGGCTGGGATGGCCCAGGCTGCTGCCAGGGCAGAGGGTGACGTCGTGGGGCTGGTGTGTCATCGTCACAGCATGATCAGCGGCAGGGGATGGGCAGGACAGCCCTAGCCTTGTTTGAACACCAGCAGCCGGAGGTAATTAGCAGAGATAGAGCTGAGAAACATGCCAGGTAATGAGACTCCCAGCTTGGTCTCATGTGTCACAGGCCTGAGCCAGTGCAGGAGCAGTGCCAAGTGCTGCCGGCCGTCACCTCTGCTCCCGATCCACGGGGACACCAACTCCCACGTTACACTCCTGCTCCAGCTGGTAACTCACAGGGTGATGCTTCTCACCCAGCTCTGCCCCTCGGCAGCACTTGGGGGTCACAGGAGTACCTCTGGATACAGACAGACAGGGGTTTGCCACGTGCAGGGCAAGCAGGCCACTGGAGTTGCCCTCGTTGCCCTGCTGCCCCCCATGCAAGCGCTGCGTCAGGCAGAGTGGCTGGGGACAATCCCACAGCGACCTTCCCTCCTGTGAGCACAGCTGGGCAGGAGAAGGGTATTTCTACAAAGAAAACCATGAGTCATTATCTCCCTGTATCTCACATGCCCTTAAAACTAGTGCTGCACTGAAACCTGCATTCAGATAAAGGCTCTGACCTAGAAGAGTGAGGGGAGGGGAGAGAAGAGTTTAAGCTAAAGCAGCTTGAGGATAAACTGGAGCTGAATTCCCTGAGAAACAGGTCATTTCGTTTCAGCACACAGCCCTGTTCAGGTTGTGGATTAGCAGCAAAGGTCACATTGAAAAACCAAAATCAAGAGGCACTCAAAGCAGCACATGGTGGCTGCTGATTATTCCCTACCATGAGAAGAGCTGAGATTCCTGGCTGGGAACACCAGAGTCATCTAGGTCTGTCCTTAAAACAAAGCCCAGATCTTTTAATGTTGGCAAAGACAGACATAGCTGATAAAGACTGGGGAGACACAAGCTAAATCCTCGAGGGGGAATGTAGAGAGGGTTCTCCCAGCACTGCTTCCCAGCCCACAACGTTTGGCGTAAGCCTTACGGAAACCATGCCCTTTGGAACAATGCCGCTCCGCAGCCCACTTCTCCGCGCTTCTTCCCCTTTGTTCTTGGTTACCAGGGATCCTTTCACCAAGCCAGATCTGAGCCTCTGAGAGCTCCATATGCCATGGTGGCAGCTCCCTGTGCTTGCAGGGAAAGTGGTTTGGAAGGACCTGAATCAAGGCAGCAAGAGAGAGAGAGACACTCGCTAGATCAAAGCACGGAGGAGAGCTTGGCTGGGCTGAGCCAGGAGGGGCAGGTCTGCACCTTTGCTCTCCTTTTAAAACCAAATTCAAACCCCAAGGAAGCTGTGAGAAAATCGGGAGGAAGACAACGTGTGAAAAGCTCTCACTTTGGAGGAGAGAGAGAGGTCACTGAAATTGAGGTGATCTTGCAGAAAAAGCTGCTTCCCCATCACTGCAGCACCAACCGTGGGGCACTCCCCTGCCAACCCTGGGCTCCAAACACTGGTAAAATCCAAGAACATCACACTCAGCAGCTCTCCTCTCCCACAAACCAGCTGAATTAGCCAGATCTGGCCAGGACACCACATTTTTAAGTCCCCATTTGCCAGGAAGGGAAACGAAAAGCCTTCTCCAGGCAGTGGCCCTGGATTGTGCTCATCCCTGGCAGGGGTTTGCTGCTGTAGCAGGACAAGCAGCAGTGACCTTCAGAGACCAGCAGCCCCGTTTGCTTTCCTCGCCTTTCAGAGGGATTTGGGTGCTGTGGAGGATTTGTATTTCACAGCTCCAGCTCTCGGGCTGCCGCTGCATTTGCAAACCCGAGATGAAGCACTTCAATCCTCAGGGAGGCAGCGGCTTTGAACTGTAGATCAAGAGGAATTTCCAAGCCTCTGATGTCGGCTGCAGAATGCGGCTGCACCGGTTTGGGGACGACTTCCAAGGCTGGACCTCTCCAGCAGCCTCCTCCCTCCCTCCCGCCCCCGCCTCGCAGGGTGCCTTTATCTTCCACCTCTTCTCATCCCAACCTTCAGTCACCCTGAGCTCAGCCCTTCCACATTCAGAGCCTGGTGACATTTCTGCCCGTTCCTGAGGAGCAAGGAAAGGCTTCGGCAGTGCCGGAGATGCCACATAAATAATTTATCCTGAAAGACAGCCATTGCAGGATTTAAGGTCACTCAGGCTTTTAAAATCGTATCAGCATGCTTTAAGAGAGCGAGCTGCCATCTCCATTTGGAGCGTCTCAAAGAGCTGGTGCATCTCTGCGTGCAGACAGACAGACACACTCCAGCCCCGCGGGACTCAGACCTTCACTCTCAATTATTAACAACCCACGGTCACTGACAATGCGTTTTTCACTAAACCCTGAACACAAAAGTTTCTAGCGCCTCGGGGCCGAATTCCACAGCCCTCGGTGGAGTGGAGCGGTGGCTTCCCCATCCCCAGCAACAGGACCCAAGTCACAAGTGTCCTTCAGTAGCTTTGAACTTGGCTCGCTTGGCAGAGGAAACCTTTAATCAGGAGCGAGGAATCATGTCCTGACATTAGGCTGCAGCAAAGGGAAGAGCAGGAAAAGCTTGTCCCAGGAGAGCCCACGGACTTCCCTGCCTCTCCCTGTCTTCTGTGCCAGGTCAAGGAGGGAAAGGAAGCTGGGAAGGGAGAAGTGGCACACGAGGGGCCGGAGCAGGAACCGCTCTACAGCGCTGCTCTCTCCCAGGGACACCTCCGATTGTTCCAGGGGGAGGAAGCAGCGGGAGACGCAGGGACTTCCCGGCTGCTGTGCCGGTGACCCACAGCTGGGAATAACGTGCTGCAGGGCCCACGCCTCGCAGAGAACAATGCTCTGCTGAATGGAAAGCAGCTCCTGAGGCTGCTGGGGTTAGCCTGCAGAACAAAACGCCTTTTTATCCACTGCCAAGGACTCCCTGTCCCCTTTGCCGTGAGCTCTGCGCTCGGAGCGAACAGAACCTGCACGCTGGAGCAGGCCAGGAGCTCCTTGAGAAGAAAGGAAAACATTGATGGCCTCAGGCTGCTCTGTGCAAGGACAAGGAGCAGCTCCAGCCACCTCTCAGAGCCTCTTAAAGCCCCCCCAGCAGCACCAGGGCTTGCTCACACTGGGCTCATTTAGAGCTAGGTGCTGAGGAGCCACCTCAGCATCTCAGACTGAGAGTCTGAGGCTCTGCACAGCAAACCCAGCACAGCATCAGCCTTCAGTCACTGCAGCAGCCACGCTACCAGGGAAGAGCAACCAACACCAAAGGCACCTGCAGCTCTTCTGAGCGTCACTCAGAGCCGACAGCGCGCCAAGTGATCTGTGCAACAGCACCAGAGGCTCTGCAGCACGCAGCTCCCAGCACACGGCAGCAAGCAGCCAGTCTCCAGCTCCAGCCTGCCACCCTCAGTTGATGCTCTCGACTGCCGCAGCAGACGCAGCTCTGAGTCACGAGGCTGGGACAGCAAAATTCCCAAGATGAAACTCTGCCAAACAAGCCCACGTTAACTGGAGGTGTCCTCGCTGAAGGCCACGCTTTGGAACAGAAATCCTGCGCTGATCTTTTCTCCCAGACTCACCCAAATATCTGAGCAGCTGGCTACAAGCCCACCCACTCTCCTGGCAGAAGTGATGGAGGTCAGACCTTCCTGGGGCTTCCTCCTCTGCTCCCCCAGGAGCAGTTACCCTCTCCTGGCACGTGGGTCTGACAGGCAAGAGGTCACAGAGACCAAACAGGCTGTATTGGTGTTTTAGGAGACAAGGCAGTGGTGTGCCCAGTCCCCCAGCCTCTAGCCAGAGGGTTTGGTTACAACTGTGACAAAAAGAATCCTGGTGAAACCCCATGAGCTACACATCCTCCCCCACCACCACCACCTGGAGCTCTGCTTCTGGATGGAGTCACTGTGCCTTTAAAGCACCGTGGGACCAGCTCCAGCTTAAACCCCTGTACCAGCCTCTGCTTGTGTTTAAACACTCAGCTTAAGCACTCCTGAGACCTCGCTGTGCCCCTGCAGCAGCCACCCTCCCACCCTGCCTGTGGTCCTTCAGCCCCTTCACCCAGCAAGGCTCCAGGGAGACCTTCTTGCAGCCTTCCAGTACTTAAAGGGGCCTGTAAGATAAAGGTGGAGAGAAAATTTTAGCAGGGCCTGTAGTGACAGGACAAGGAGTGATGGTTTTAAATTAAAAGGGAGAGATTTAGACTAGATTGAAGAAATTTTTTTATGCTGAGGGTGGTGAGACCCTGGCCCAGGTTGCCCAGAGAAGTGGGAGATGCCCCATCCCTGGAACCATTGCAGATCAGGTTGTTTGGGACTCTGAGCAACCTGATCTAGTTGGAGATGCTCCTGCTGACTCCAGGGGTGTTGGACTAGATGACCTTCAAAGGCTCCTTCCAATCTAAACCAGTGGATGATTCTAGACTCCTGCCCCTCTGCTGACGGGGCTTTCAGCAAGGCTGAAGACAGTGATCCCCAGTTCTGGTCCCTTTTGCCACCCCTCTCCTGCCAGCTGGAGCTGCTGGGGCTCTGCCTGCTCCCATGCTGACTCTTTTGCAAGAGCTGCTCTGAGCAGCAGCCCCGAAGGAGCCGTGCAAAGCTAGGCTGGAGTGGAAGGTCAGTCTCCTGCTGTTCTACCAAACCCAGCCAAGTATTCTCAGGGTTTTCCTAGGCAAAGGCCAAGCAGAGATGTGTGGATTTGCAACCCAGAATACGCAGGGCAAGGAATGGAGGCAGAGTGCAAGTCACTGGGTGCCATTGGGAGGTGCCTGGTGGAAAGGCATAGTCCCTGCTACAGAATAAAGTCACCCTGAACCATCCCAAAGCCACCACAGCCTGGCAGAAAGGAAGCAGCCACTCAAAAACCACTGCTGACCGCTTCAAATACAATTAATTGGCTAAGGAATTGTGTTTTCCCTCTGCACAGAGTCATTGGGAGAAAACTGATGAACTACCACAGAATACCCAGCACTCAGGTGTTACTTTGGGACATGCACCCACGCTTGATGTTTCTGCATGACCCTGAAGCTACAGAAGCCTCACACACATGCCTGTTCCAGGCTGCAGGATGGATGGGAGGGCTCAGAGTGAGCAGAGCCCTCAGTGGGGCACGAGGCCGAAGGTGGCAAGGGCACAGCGACAGCCGCGGCTGAGGGAGGTGTGGGAAGCCGAAGGAAACTCCTGTGTCAATGCCAAGGGGAAAGCAAGCCAAGCCCTGTCAGAGGGAGCTCTCTGCACAGTCAGATCCACACTCGGCTGCTTTTCAGGTCGGTAGGTGCCAAGAGCATGCTGCAGCTTCACAGCAGAGGGAGAGGAGGATTTGCTTCCAGACGCGATCTGCTAACGGGCTGTGACAGACGGAGAGACTCGCCAGTGGGCTGGGATGCTCCTGTCACTCCCAGCTCCTGGGCAGAGCCACCAGGTGCCCCAGGGCCACCCTCCCAGCCTCCAGCCCAAGCGAGGGAAGATTTAAGCCTCACACCTCCAGGAGGGAACACTGCTGGCCACACAGGGAAGGTGTCTGGCTGCTTCGGCGAGAGCAGACACAAGCCCTAGGCAAAAGCAAGCACATGGCAGCAGGTCAGACCCAACAAGGACACTGAGTCCCAGCACAATGCCCACACCTCCTCACTCCAGACTGCCCAGAAGCCACGCTGTAAGCAAGCTCTTTTAGCAGCATTTGCAACTGCCCTGTCTGGCTGCTGCTGGAAAAGGGGAAATGGAGCTCCCTGCAGACCTTGCACCCAGCCAGCAGCTTCTCTCCTCTCCCCTGAGCAACCTTCCTGAGCTGCCTCCACTGTGGGGGCTGCCGGAGGGTGAGTCTGCACCCAGGACACAGAGCTGCCACAGCTCCAGCTGGTTCAGCCGGTCCTGCCGAGCTGCTGGAATCTCTACCGTTGTGGTATTGCATGTGGGAGACACCAGAGGAAGGATGGGGAGCAGGGAGAGGCCAAAGGAAGCAGAGAGACACCTGAGCCCCAGCACTACATCCCAACACAGAGCTCCATGATGGCAGGTTTCAGCTATCCCCACAAGGCCAGCAATGGAGAAACCAGCTCAGCTCTGGAAAAGATGGTTTAATTTCTGAACCAACCTCCTAACACCAGAGCAAGGAGCAAGCCCTGGGAGCTGCTCTCGTTCCAGAGCTGCCCTGGCAAAGCCAGCAGAAGAAACCCAACACGCTCAGCCCCTCGTGAACAGGGCACCTTCCCCTCCTCCCCTCTTTGCTTCCCAGCAAAGAGCTACTTCTTTGGCAGAGGAGCTCTGCCTTCCTTCCAAGCAGCCAGATGTAAGTAAGTAGGTCAGACAAGGACCAGAGAGCCTCGACAACAGCACTTGAAAGCAGAGCAAAGCGGGAAGCGAGCCCTGACCTGGAACATGCCCCGTCACCTTGGCGCTGCTGGAGCAGGGAGGGGGAGGACTGGCATGCGTCACCTTGGAGGGAGCTAGAGCACAATCTCCCCCAGCAGCAGCAGGGTGACACTCTGCACAGTGACATTCATGTCAGGGCTCTAACGCCTGCGGCCACGGCAACACAGAGCTCTGCAGCCTCCCACATCCGCGGCACCTGCCACAGTGCAGAAGCACAGACCTGCTTCCCGGGGCAGAAACTCCCACAAAGAAACCCAACTCACTGGAAAAGGAAGCTGGGTGGTGGTGAGGGTGGCATTGCTCAGCTATGCTCCTCTCCACACCATACACTCCCATCCCACTGCTGGGCACAGCACACGCTCTAGATGGCACCAGCTTGGCACGCTGCGGCAAACAGTCCTCGTTTGTTCACAGAGGGATGAAGCCAAGCCTTCCCTCACCCCCCACGGCACAAAGAGGGGTCTGTGCTCCTGGGCCTGCAGCAGCCATGGGAAAAGAAGTTCTGCCTTTGCATTCCAGCAACAGAATGGGGCTGTGAGAGCTGCCGTGCCACTTGCCTGGCAGCCTCCATCAGCCAAGAGCCTGGGCAATGTCACACAAGGTGTGAAGAGGAAACATCTTCCCTCAGGAGGCTTGGCCACTGCAGCAGTGCCAAAACACCTCAGGGACAGAACACTCAGGAATGCAAAAGGCAGGAAAACGAGCTATGAAAAGCAGAGGATGCACTCGCCTGATGGCTTTGCCCTAGAGGGCACACCCGAGCTGGAGCCGGGTGGATTCACACCTCATCTGCAAACCCAGCTGACTCCTTGGGCAGCAGAGACAGGAGTCAGGTCACATTAGATCCTCTCTGGCAGTCCTCAGCTGGGCAGTGACACTCCACACCAGAGATCAGGCCAGGCCAGAGCTGCTTGGGCAGACACCCATCTGCAGCCAAGTCTGCCAAAGGTAACACGAGGCTGGTTTGGGGTGGCAGCACCTCTCCAAGGTTCCTGCTCAGCCCAGCGCACAGGCTGTGCCTCAGCACAATGACTCCAGTGCAAAACCTCAGCCTCTGCCTGGCCTGAGGACACTGCCACACTGGCTCCTCACCAGCACCTTCACAACAGCCAGGGGCCAGCCGCTCCCAGCCCATGATTCCCTGGACAGCAGGATTGGGAAACCTGGAGCAGGGCAGTCACGAGGCATTCAGCTTCCCTCACCCGCCTGTCAGCTGAGGGTCAGGAGGCAGCCAGCACCTCCTCCCTCTGCATCCCACCCCATGGGCCCCAGAAACACTGCCCAAGTCCAAGCAGGTGATGGGGATGTACAGCACAGCCTGGGCCCTCACCCTGCTCCTCCCATGGAGCAGAGCTGTACTTAACAGCAACGAGGACTAGCAATAAAGTCCAAAACAGTCTGGTTTTGAGCTGTCCTTGAAGAGTAACTTTCAGAGGATGCTGAGCTCGCTGGGACTTTGGCCCACAGTGCCCTGAATCCACCTTAGGTGCTGCCTCCTCCAGGTGGGATTCCCTCATGACAGAGCAAACAGCAAAGCAAGCAACACCTTGACAAGAGCAGAGCCCTGAGGAGGGGCAGTTCAGCACCCGTGGGCACAGCTCACCCACTACGCTCATCCCCGTGGGGCACACGTACCCCCACAGCCTGACTGCATCCACACTGTGGCCAAGGACATCCAGACCTGCAGGAAACCCCAGGAACAGGGAGCCAAAGCCACTCACCAGGGCCAGCAGCTGCACACTCAAGGGCAGGCCTGACCAGCATCAATTCTGCTGACTCTTCGTGGGAGGAAAGGCTGTGGCTGCTGGTGCCATGGCACTGCTGCTCTCCCTCTGGCCCAAAGGACACGCACAAAACAATCAGCTCCTTATTCTGTTTGCTTACAGGCAGGACTCTGGAGGGGTCCAGACATAAATCCACAGCAGGAATTCGGTCCCCAAGGCTGGGGCAGTGCCTGGCAGGGACAGACGTCACCATAGGGCTACGTGGGCTGGGAGGGCCAGGAGCACACAGCCACGGTTGTGTTTACCCAGAGCAGAAGGGAGAGCTCAGCCTCCACCGTGGCACTTGCAGCACTTCGCTGCCTGGCCATATGCTGCCTCACACTCAGGTTTTCGTAGGCAGAGGCTGCTCAGTTTGCCAGCACCAGGCCCAGACAAGTGACCAGGCTGAGATGCTGCTTGGGGACCCTGGCAGTATCACACCCCCCAGAATGGCACAACCGGTCACCCTGACCTCCCACATCAGCTACCCACACGCAGCCCCAGAGCCCTCCCTGCTCTCCCGGGGAGCACCTGTGAAGAGAAGAATGTGACGAACACCTTCCCCATGACACGGGGAGAATCAGAGGAGAAGAAAGCTGTGTCGAGTATCCCTGCAGAGCCTCCCTCCGCCACAAGTGCCCTCTGCCAGCAGCCTTCCCGGTGCACCGCTGCCTCCCGAGGGACACTCCCCCCACAACCTCCCTGCGTCCCGCTGCCACCGGCCCTGCACGCAGAGCCCAGCTCACCTCCAGCCACCCGAAAGAGCCCAGCACACGCTTCCCTCCCCAAATCAGGCCTCACACGGAGCCTAGGGCACCTCCTCCCCCCTCACAGGCCCTGCCGCGCCCCACCGGCCCTGGGGCTCCTCACAGGCCCCGCGCAGCTGTCTGCAGCCCACACACCCACCTCGAGCCTGCCGTACCGCACCCCGCGGAGACGCAGCTCCAGCCCTCCCGGGCCCCGCGACCCCCAGCCAGGTACTCCCGCGGCTCACCCGCCGCCCGCGGCCTCCTCCCGCCGCACCCGGAAACGCAGCCCCGCGGCCCGGTCCAGCCTCCAGCCGCCGCCGAACAAAATGGCTGCCGCGGGGCTCACTGCGCCTGCGCCGCCGCGGCCGGAAGTGGGCGGGGCGAGAAGTGGCGCCATGTTGGAGCGTGTGGTCGCCATCTTGGGAAGGTCACGGCGGAGGGAGGGCTTGGCACGGCCCGGGATGGATTCGCCGCTCCGCTCCGCGCCGAGCCGCCTCTGCGGGTCTGGAGGTGCCGAGGCCGGAGCCAGGCTATCACCGCCGGGTTCCTCGGGGCGTCGCCATGCTGGGAAGGTCGCAGCCCGCGCTGCCGNGCCAAAGGAGGGGGAGGGAATGTGCCTGGGGTCCCCAAACCTGCCCCCCACCTCCCCTCTTCAGGGGAGGGCAGGACCCCTGGCCAAAGTGCGTCAGTGCTGGGGAGGTCTGCTCCCCCCCGGGCGGGGTGGGGGGGTCCCCGGGCTGGGGGACCCCCCTAGGCCCTCACTGGCCACTAGGCTCCAGCTTGTAGGAGAGCTCGAAGAGCAGGTTCTGGTTGTCGATGACACGGAGCTGCCGCACGTAAGCCTTGGTCTGGAGCTGGCTGGGAGAGGCATCCAGGTCCAGGCCTGGCAGAGGAGGTCAGTGCTGGGCTGGGGGCAGGAGAACCCCGAGCCCGGGAGGGGAATGTGGGGATGGAGGGATGGGGGCAAAGGGATGTGGTGACAGGGATGCAGGGATGTGGGGATGCAGGGATATGGGCTTGTGGGAGTGGAAATGTGGGGATGCAAGGATGGGGATGTGGGAATGCAGGGATGTGGGGGTGGAGTTGGAGGGATGGAGGGATACGGTTACAAGGATGCAGGGATGGAGGGATGGGAATGTGGGGATGGGGATGGAGGGGTGCAGGGATGCGGATGGAGGGATGTGGAAACAGGGAAGACGATTCAGGGATGGGGATGCAGAGATGGAACGATGTGGAGCTAGGGATGGAAGGATGGGGATGTGGGCACAGGGATGAGGGGATGCAGAGATGGCAGTGCAGGAGCAGGGGATGCAGGGCTGAAGGGATGTGGCTCCAGATCCATCCCTGTCCCAGCAGAGCTGCGGGACCATGCACGCTCCCGCCCGCCCCCCGCAGCTCCCCCCCAGGACTCACAGAGCGGGCGGCTCCGGTA